>CAUYON010062778.1:0-19219 GCA_963573935.1 Arctocebus calabarensis | reverse complement strand
CACTAAAGCCTCGTCCACACTCCAGGCAAATGTAGGGTTTCTCACCTGAGTGTGTTCTCTGGTGTCTGGTGAAGGATGACTTCTGGCTAAAGCCTCGCTCACACTCACCGCACATATAGGGCTTCTCCCCTGAATGAGTCCACTGATGTCTACTGAGGATGGACTTATTTCTAAAGCTTTGCCCACGTTCTCTGCACAAATAAGGCTTTTCTTCTGAACGTGTTCTCCAGTGTCTGGTGAGGTTCGACTTCTGGCTAAAGCCTCGGCCACACTCACTGCACTCATATGGCTTCTCCCCCTTGTGTGTCCTCTGGCAGTTGGTAAGGACTGACATCTGGCTATAGCCTCGCCCACATTCACTGCACTCAGAAGGCAAACCTTTTGCCTTATTATTTTGAGACAATTTCTTCATGGTCTCCATGTCTTCCTCATTCTCTGAAGGCAAAATCTCCTAGGCTTGCTTTCACAGTACAGAAGAATCAGGCAACATCATGGCCCCAGAGTTAGCTCAGCGTATGTCTTCAAATTCTGCCAGGCCAACTAGATATTCTTTCATCTTAAGGTAGATTTCTGGTGTGTAGTGTGACTTCCAACCTTAATTGTAAAACCCCATCTCATTTCCAAGCAGCCAGGACCTGGAATTAGGTTGTCAGAAGCACAGAAGTCCTCTCTTTCTCAACAGACAGTCCTTTCCTTTCAGGCAGGGATTCAAGAAGGTAGACCGTGGTCTGGCTTTTCCCGACCATACACGCCACACGAGAATGCACATCCTGAGGCCAAGGAAACGGGGAGGCCTCCCTCAACAACCAGTTGCTGCAGCGGTCAGCCACTGGCCCACGCCGGAATTCAGTTCCCAGAATCCTTGAGGGCTCTGGCTCCACTAGGCCGTCGGGGAGCCGCTTCTGGGGCATTAATTTAACAGGACAATGGCTTTTGCAGTGACAGCCTACCATCTCTTTTCTTAAAATCTATTTGTGTATCTTTAAGCCAATTCCGTACTGTCTTGATTACTGTAACTTTATAGTAAATCTTGAAATCAAGAAATATTTGTCCATTAACTTTGCTCTTTTTCAAAATTATGGAAGTTATTCTAGGTTCTTTACATTTCCATATGAATTTTAGAATTAGCTTGCTAATTTCTGCAAAAAGGGCTTCTGGAATTTTGACTGAAATTATGTTGACTCTAGAAAAATTGGGGGAGAATTCAAATTCTAAAAATATTGAATCTTCCAACCTGTGAACATGGTGTATCTCTCTACTTATTTATTTATTATTTGATTGTGAGACAGAGTCTCATTATGTTGCCCCTAGTAGAGTGCTGTGGCGTCACAGCTCACAGCAGCCTCAAACTCTTGGGCTTAAGAGATTCTCTTGCCTCAGACTCCTGACTAGCTGGGACTGCAGGCATCTGCCACAACGCTCAACTATTTGGCTGTGGTTACTGTTGTCGTCATTGTTGTTTAGCAGGCCTAGGCCAAATTCGAACCCGCCAGCTCCCTTGTATGTGGCCGGTGCCCTAACCACTGAGCTGCAGGTGCTAAGCCGCTCTACTTATTTAGATCTTCTTTACTCTCAGCAAGGTTTTTAGTTTTCACTGTACATATTTCACACTTGTTTTGTCAGGGTTATTTCTAACTTATTTCATATTTTTGATTATATTGCTAATGGGAGTTTTAAAAACTCCCATTTCTAATTGTTTGCTGCTAGTTTATTTTTGCATATTGATCTCATAATGCTGTGAGTTTATTTAACTCACTTCTTAGCATTAGCACCTTTTTTTGTTTGTTTATTTGTTTGTTGGTTGTGCGGTTTTTGGCCGGGGCTGGGTTTGAACCCACCACCTTTGGCATGTGAGGCCAGTGCCCTACTCCTTTGAGCCACAGGCGCTGCCCGCATTAGCAGCTGTTTGTCAAAAAAAAATTAATTTTCATTAAATTTTCTACCTAGGTGGTTATGCTGTCTTAAATAAAGATGCTTTTATGTCTTTTTTAATTGAGATAACGTTTTTCTTTTTCTTAGCTTATTCCAATGTTTAGAGCCTCTAGAACAATGCTGAATAGAAATAAGTGGAAAAATCATAGTCTTATCCCTTATTTCAGGATGACAGCATTCAGTCTTGCACCATTAATTATGACTTTCCCTGTAGGTTTTATTTGTTTGTTTGCAGATTCTTTTTATTAGGGTGAGGAAATTATCTTCTATTTCTATTTTTTCTGAGACGAAATCTCACTCTGTTGCCATGGGTCCAGCTTCATAGCTCACAGCAACCTCAAACTCTTGTGCTCAAATGATCCTCTTGCCTTAGCCTCCCTGGTAGCTGGATCTATAGGCTCCTGTCGCAATGCCTGGCTTTTTTTTTTAGGAAAAGTGGGGTCTTGCTCTTGCTCAGGCTGGTCTGGAACTCCTGAGCTCAAGTGATCCACCCACCTGCCTTGGCCTCCCAGAGTGTTGGGATTATGGGATGGAGCCACCACTGAGACCAACCTTTCTCTTCTATTTCTAATATTCTGAGACCTTTTATCAGGGACGTAGATCAGACTTTTTTCCAAGGGCTTATTCTGCATATATTGAGATGATCATATGTTTTTTTCTTCTTTAGTTTATTAATGCAAATTATATTGTCTTTCTAATGGTAAACTATCTTGAATGTCTGGGATAAATCCTACTTGGTCTTCACATATTAGTCTTTTTAAATATTGTTGGATTTGGCTTGTGGTCTGTAGCTTAAGTGGCTAAGATGCCAGCCACGTACATCTGAGTTGGCGGTTTGAATCCAGCCCAGGCCTACCAAACAACAATGATGGCTCCAACCAAAAAATAGCTGGATGTTGTGGTGGGCGCCTGTAGTCCCAGCTAGTTGGGAGGTGGAGGCAGAAGAATTTGCTTGAGCCCAGGAGCTGGAGGTTGCTGTGAGCTGTGATGCCACAGCACTCTACTCAGGGCGACAGCTTGAGGCTTGTGTCAAAAAAAAAAAAAAGTCTAAATATAGTTGGATTTGATTTGCTAAACTTTTGTTTTATTCTGTTCATGAGAGATATTAACTTGTTTTCTTGCAATATCTTTGTCTGGTTTTGGCATCAGAGTAACACCAGCTTCAAAGAATGAGTTCAGAAGTATTCCCTCTTTTTTAATTTTCAGAAAGAAGTACTATTTTTCCTTAAATGCTTGGTTGAATTTCACTAATGAAGCCACCTACACCTGGAAATTCTTTGTGAATGTTTTTGAAGTACAAGTGAAATTGATTTTTTTTTCTTTTTTTTTTTGAGACAGAGCCTCAAGCTGTCACCCTGGATAGAGTGCTATGGGATCACAGCTCATAGCAACGCCCAATTCCTGGGCTTAAGCGAGTCTCCTGCCTCCGCCTCCCAAGTAGCTGGGACTATAGGCACCTGCCACAATGCCTGGCCATTTTTTTTTTTTTTTTTTGGTTGCAGCCGTCATTGTTGTTTGGCAGGCCCAGGCTGGATTCGAACCTGCCAGCTCAGGTGTACGTGGCTGGCACCTTAGCCCGTTGAGCCACAGGCGCCGAGCCAAGTTAAATTGATTTAATAGCTATGGGACTATTTAGGTTACCTATTTCTTCATGAATGAGCCTTGATAGTTTGTATCTTTCAAGCAATTTGTCCATTTAAGCAAAGCTGTCAAAGTTTTAAGTACAATGTTGTTCACAATTATTTCTTTATTATTCTCTTAACATTTGTAAACTCTGTAGTAACATCTTTTATTCTTAATATTGATAATTTGCGTCTTTTCTGTTTGGGACCTGGAGTTCTGGTCTAGTACCTCTTCACCATTTGCTAGTTGTCAAACCAGTTGCTTCATTTTTTATATATGAAAATCAAAAGGGGGGGACAATTTACTAATTGTCTAACTAGTTGCTTCGGCTTTTACATATGAAAATCCAGAGGAGGAACTCTTACAGGTGTCTTCTACTTCTAATATTCAGTAAATTTTATCAGTCTGTGCAGAGATTTAGCTGCTCTGTTAATCTTGTAGAACCAGGCTTGGCGCCTGTGGCTCAATGGGCTAAGGCGCCAGCCACGTACACCTGAGCTGGTGGGTTCGAATCCAGCCCGGGCCCGCCAAACAACAATGACGGCTGCAACCAAAAAATGGCTGGGCATTGTGGCGGGCGCCTAGTCTCAGCTACTTGGGAGGCAGAGACAAGAGACTCGCTTGAGCCCAGGAATTGGAGGTTGCTGTGAGCTGTGATGTCACAGCACTACATCCAGGGTGACAGGTTAAGGCTCTGTCTCAAAAAAAAAAAAATCTTGTAGAACCAGTTTTTGGCCTCACTGATTTTCTCAATTATTTTTCTGTTTCTTATTTCGGTGATTTGTATTTTGATCTTTATTGTTTCCTTTCTTCTTCTTACATTGGGCTTCATTTCATTTATTTTTATTGTACTCTTAAGGTTGACACAGGTCATTAATTTAAGATCCTTCTTTTCTTTAGTATTATAAATTTCCCCAATATTGCTTTAGTGATGAGCTACAAATGATGTCATTTTGTCTTTTCATTTTCATTAAATCCATTTTTTATTTCTTCTTCGACTCATGGATTATTTAGAACCGTGCTATCTCATTTCCAAATATTTGGGCATTTTCTCATTTTTTATTGAGCGTCTGACTTTTAAATTTGTATGTTATTGAGTAGTGGATTTTGTTATCACATTGCATAAAGAACGCTGGCATTTTTTGGATAGCAACTTCAGTGACTTGGTGATCCTCTTCACCCTTGTTTGCACCTCTTGGGCCTTACTTCATAGCTCTTTGGGCTCTACAGCAGCCTTTAGGACTACTTTAGCTCACTTCTCTGGCATTACCCTCTGGTCTCCCTCTGTCTCATAATCCATATATTATGGTCGTTTTAAGCACTCTGGTTTGAGGGAATTCAAACAATTCCTAGCATTATGTGAGTCGCAGAATTGCTCAACCTCCCCTTTCTTGGTACTTATTCTTTCCCCAACAGCTTTTCTTTTACTGACCTCAGGAATGGAAAATTAATATTTCACTAAATGTTAATTAAGAGGAATCCTCTGCAGATTTCTGATGGTCTTTCTCTCTCTTCCTTATACTCTACTCTGTAAATTCTAGCTGTTTAGGCCTCCTGGACCCTCATGTCTGTCTCCTCAACTCAGTGAGACCACTGGGTTTTGTCTCCATTCCCCTTTCCTGTGCTGCAGTTGAGAAATTGCTTCTAGGTAGAGAGACAGGTGATTGTGGAGTTTGCCTTGTCTGTTTCTCTTCTCTTGGGGATCACTGTCCTGGGCTTCTGGTTATCTAATGCTTGGAAGTAGTTGTTTCAAATATTTTGTCAGGTTTTATAGTTGTTTTCAACAGAAGACTAATTCTAGCCTGTGTTATTCCCTCACAGTGGAAAACAGAAGTCTTGTCATCTCTAGATATGGGAACACAATTAATTAATTATAGCTTTCTAACTTAATCTGTGGTCAACCTCATGACATCATAGCTTGCTTTTGGTATTGATTGCATTATGTATTTCAGAGCAGACAGTATGCTGGGAAGAAACCTAGGCTTGGGAGCTGGAGCACCGATTCTGGTACTAACCCCTGCCACTGATCAGTTGTCTGATCAGCTGCATAAACCCCTAGGGAGTCAGCTTTCACTTCTGTGTATTATGATGATGGGGCTCTCCAAGGTCATCCTGTTCAAAGATTCCTTTAGAAATACTTTTTGCATTTTTGACCCTGGAATTCCCCTATATAAAAGAAAAGAAAGCATTGGACGGTATTTAGAAAAATGAAAATAGGTTGATCAGAGAGGAATATAGGAAGTAGTTTGATAATTAGCTTAAGGTGGGGAATAAAGGTGGAAGCAGCACAGTTAAAATTAATCAGCTTATACGGGTATAGACAAAGTGAGCAGGGAATTGGAAAAGACTTTCTTGCAGTTGCTGTTTATGCTAGGAAATCTGGCATAGTGCTGAGGTTATGACACACAAGAGAGAAATTTGAGCAATATTAGGCAAGAATTTGGAAGTCTCAAAACAAGGTCAGGGGTCTCAAGTGCCAGGCACACGGTGTTATTGGTGTCACAGGGACCGCTCCTTGCGTTATGCTATGGAGGAGTAAGACCCACATATTTCATGTGGCTGAGCAGTTGTCTCTGGTTTTGCTCACCAAAGACTGAGATTTTCTATCTTTTGAAAACAAGTGTAACTAACATATTGAGAAAGCACACCTCATAATTCAGTAGAAATGCAACTTTGTTTTTTCCATTATTGTTTTGCAGTGGGAAATTTAGTCTATGGGGGAATTTTCCCTGCGCCTATATGAGGACTCCAGCAGTCCACAATGTCCAGCTTAGTATGAAGTGACAGGTGAATCCCAGTCTAAGTCAAACAGTTTATAAAGCTTAGATGATCCAAGTGTGGATCCTCAACTTAATTTACTGTTAAATCTCTCTCTTCATTTGTTTCTTCCTCGCTTTCCCTCTCTCGGCTGGCTTTAGGCTGGAACCCTGCAGTGAGGCAGGTGGTCCTTTTCCATTTCTCCACCTCCTATTTCTAGTCCTCCTTGACCATCTCGATGGCTGCTGTCTTGACCCTACGAGGGTCAAGTGGAGCTGGGGTGCCAGGCAGAGGCGACACATGGGACTCTTCTTGTTGAACTGATACCTTGTCTTTTAGTCTTACCCTTGCCTTTCTGCCTGGACTTGATACCATTTTCTGGGACTTCGCAGTTTTTCCATTTTCTCCTGTGATTCCCTTCACCCGACGGGATCTTATTTCTGTGAACTCGTGGTCACTGTGACTCCTTCCTCATCCCCTGGACATAGAGTGATACATCATGGAGCTCCTTAGCCGCTTCCAGGCGGCTCTATTGGGTGGACTCAAGACAGTCTTCAGATTAGCTCACTCGGTGTCTCAGAGCCCACAGCTCTTCCAAGGAACACCCAAAAATCCCTTGTCTGGGACTGACGTGAACCCCAAGGAAGCAGCACTCTTCTGGCTCTGCCTGCAAAGCAATCATCCATGCTTCTGCCTTATAGACTCCGCCTGGTAACACTGTCAACTTCAGCTTTCTTAAAAATAAGCCTGGGCTTCTAAGCCTTTCAGCCTCAGGAAACACTTGCACTGCTCTCTGAGGGTTCTCCTCCTCCTAGCCCAGGGTAAGGGGGTTGTACCTCCTCTCAGGCATCTGAGAGCATGGAAGGCTTGGCAAAATAATGTGCATCCCTCTTCCTGCACCCCCCGAGAAATAACTTCTCTGATCTCTTTGTCTCCATTCCCTGATCCTTCTTCCCTGTCCTTGATCTAGCCAAGAAGGGTCTCAAGGCCATTTATTTTGAAAATTTTCATAACATGGTTTGGCACCTTTCTTTGGAATTTTACATCTGTTATGTTCTGTTGCCTGGTGTAAGCTGCAATTTGCAGATCCTATTACACCACTAATAAACAAACATTATTCATGAGCCAGTCCTTGAACCACAGTCCGGTGGTGTAACATCTGGCTCTACTAAACATTTTGATTTCTGAGCGCATTGTGTAAAAATCTGGAGGAGAGACAGCTTTCCTAAGAGTTTTATTTAATCCTTGACCAGCTATGCTTTTTAACACTTGTTAACTGGAGCTCTGAGCATGTGGAGTTCATAAAATACTTTGGAATGAAATACCTTACTAAGTAGCTATAATAGATAGTGTTTGGATGGTAATAGATTGATTTCCCAAGGGCATCATGTGGTTCTCAACCACAAAGATCTTTTCTAGCACAAGAAAGTGGTAAGTCCACGATTTTCTTTCTAGACAAGAGGGCAGGAAAGTGACTCTGAAATACTGAGCCCTGAGGAGACAAATTTTCCCAAATTAACTCCCTCACCAGCTGACCATTCTAAACACAGACTTAAGAGGCAGCATAATAGCATGTTACAGTGAGTTATGAAGGGAGGCGAGGGGGTGGATGTTTCTATTATCTGAGGTCAGAATATCCTTACAGAATTGCTTCAGTCCAAAGCCGAGAAGGAAGGAAAAGAAATGCTACCTGGAGGTCCCCAGATGTGGCATAACCAGATCCCATGTGCTGCTGGTTGGCCTTGACCTTTGCAATGAGGTTGAGAGCAAAAAGGCTGTGTGTTATAGGGATTTTTCCCTAACTTTTTGTTTGTTTGTGTAAAACCAGGGAGAGAAATAGTTGAATAAAATCCAAGGGCCTTTCAGGCCTGAATTATGGAATTGGAAGCACTTGCTTGAAGTTTGATTTGCTAAAGTGTTGGCTCTCTAAGCTGAGATGTCTTAGCCTTTTTGAACTCATAAGCTTTCCACTTCCTTAAGGAGTCTACTTTTCACCCTGCTCCCCACTTTGCAGCATCCTTGATATTTATAAACTTTGTGAAGTTATGGCAGCAGAGAAGAATGCTCAAGCTTTACTTTCTATAGTTTCTGTTACAAAAACAATAGGCATTTGTTGGCTTTGCAAATGTATAACCATGCATTATATAATTGGATGTGCTTTTTTCACTCTGTATTCATGCTAATATACCACCATTTGTACAAAATGTCCTACAATTTCAGAAGGCTCAAAGACCTCCCAAAGGCCATGCGTGAACCCCCACAGGGGGTCCCAACTCTAAATGAGTTACTCATGGCCGCCTCAGGGACTCTTTTTTCCACCCTATTGGATTTCTGTATCCCTTGTAGAATCACAGTTTGAGAGGTCTAAATGGCCTGTGAGATCTAGTACCATTGCTGCATTTTATAGCAAGAGATGTCTAGAATGTTTAAGCAATTTTCCCAGAGTTACGTGACTGTGTTTACACAATAGATCCTGAACACAAACTTAGGGAGCTGAATTTCCTGTTCAATATTCTTTCTACAGTATTGTCAACTGCTTGCATCTTTTTAATGTTGTTCCATACCCCTTAAAGACTGCAATCAAAACTACAAAATAGTAAATGCCATTGTAACCTATTCTCCAAGTGCTTCATAGGCTTTTGTGTGCATTGCTACTATCAAGCTGCCTAATTTTATAGTAGCTCCAAGCCTGAACAAATATTCAATTATTATGATCACTATTTCTGCCAAGTAGTGTAAATCATATAGAAGAAAAATTTTATCAGCCCTAACTTCTAGTAGTTTAAAACTTATTGGGGAGACAGACATGATTTATATTCAGTTTGTGCTCAGCTGTGACCCCTAAGACCTTGGTTAACACATCTAATTAATTATTCCAACTCTCCAACCTATCCTGTTGTAACTTATCCCTCTTTGATTTCTTCTATAGTTCATCTGTATCAAGAATGATTTTTGAGGAATATAAAAGAATTCAAAGATGATTTGTGGTAAATTTAGTTACCAATAATATAAAAGTTTTAACAGCAATGCAAAGGAAATGGTGTCAGCATTTTCTAGGTGGGGAAACTGAGGCTTAGTCTGGTTACATGACTTGTCCAGGATTCCCCAGTTGATAGCAGTAGGTGGAACAGGGTCTGGAAGCCCAACTGGCTTTAGTCAGAGCCCACAGGTGTCTTTCCAGTCTATGCAAGCAAGAGGACAGTGCAATAGATAAAGCGAGTGAGTGAAACAAGCTTTTGGATACCTCACATGAGCTGACTGTCAGAGGTTTTTGAATGTGCTGACTACCCGTGTGTCCTTCTTAAAGCTGTGTCAATTTTTGTGTGAGCAAGGGCCTTATCATGGTGAAGGAAGGATTCACGGAAGCATGTAATGGATGGAATACACTCTCTCAAGAAATAGTTCTTAAATTCACCTGTTATTTTTCTAAGAATGGCCAGAAGCAAAGACAAATGCATCAGAGACTTTACATCCTAGGACTTTAGTCGAAAAGGAATTTAGCATCTACAGTCATCACCTGCAGTCAGGTTCCCAAATCAGCGAGCCTTGTAAATGGAACCATGAGAGTGAAGGTTTATTTGAGGAGAAAGTCGTATGCTGGGGCCGATGCTTTCTTTTGTCCAATGCTTTCTTTTGTCAGACTCAGACGGTGTTTGTAGTGTTTCAAACACGTGAATGAGTCTACCACGTGTTTGTAGAGGGGCCCTGACATCTTGTTTGCTCAGGGTATTCTTACCCTTCAGCTTTCCCATGTAATTCTCAGTGCACTGTGGGATAATGACACTCTTTGTATTTTTCCATAGAGAAGGAGGAAGCAGCAGTGGGGATTTGATAAATTTACCCATATATAATTGAAAGTGTTCTGTTCCATTGGTATGTACCCATATTTCTTCTTTTTACCACAAGGGTGTCCAAAATAAAACTTATTATTTAAGTTTTCCACTAGGAGGGAGAAAGAACATGTGAAAAAAAGAAAAACATGTGTGCATTCAACTGACTTGTACTTTACGGGAGGATGAAAGCAATAATAGACCAATTCCAAGTAATCCCAATTTTAAAAAGACCTGGTTCTCAGAAGGCTGGTATTGCATTGTTGCTATATTTGTGCCTATTTTGTTTGTAAAAGTTTTTATCGGTTTATGATGTCATAAAGCAAATACGATTTTGTGGTTGGAAATCAAACTTCTTTTGAGTTTTTGGTCTTACCATAATTGTAAGGTGCAGTGAGAAGTGGGGCATGTGTGTCATGGGAGGGCAGTGAGAAAGGTGAGGGAAGCTCTTTCTTTCACACCAGCCTTACATAGAAGAATTTGAGAATCTCTGTCAAATTCTTTTTTATTCCATTGATTTGTGATTAAAAAAAAGAATGAATTTCCCCCCTAAATTTATTTCAGGGCCCTGCTAGCATCTCAGATGGAACCAACATTTGCCAGGAATGTTTTCCCTTGTTTGGATGAGCCGGCTCTGAAGGCAACTTTTAATATTACAATTATTCATCATCCAATTTATGTGGCCCTTTCCAACATGCCACAGCTAAGTATGTAATGCTTCTTTCCTACATATATCTATATGTTTTCTACATATAGATGCATAATATCCATATATTCAACATGTAGATATATAATATATATGTATCTTTTATATCAATAGCTTTTCTAGGCAGTGTGTTAGGGCTGTCTTATGATTGCAGTCTGTTATAATTAGGGAGGGCAGCCACCTGGGGAATGTTTAAGCACCCACACCTTGGAGATGGCAAATCCTGATTCTTTTTGGATTAGAAGCTGGGGACATTATACACATACCCAGGCAGCTATTGATCATTAGTGATAACAAGCTAGTGGACTTAGTCTGAATCTGGTGCGCAGATGTGTTTTATTAACTCACATGACTTTTTCCTTTTGATAAATTAGTTTCCAATTTGAAAGAAGTCCAGAGATTATACATAAAAGTGTAAACTTTTACTTCTTTGAAAACTCAGAACACTGAACCTATAATGCTTACGTGACAGTGATAGAGCCAAGAGGAAGCTGCCTCCTTCAGGCTAGGCCTGTGCCCCCAACCTGCCACTGTCCCCACAATGTCCTACTAGTGTACACCACCCCATTTCATCACATGCCTGAGTAAAGCTGTGATTTCAGCTTTAAAGACCCCAGATTCCTTCCACTAAAGACCTAACTGAAACCCAGAAGGGTAGAACTATACCTTGTTGACCTTTCATGGGCCTGGGCAGCTCTAGATTAAGTGCTGTGAGAAATGGGCTGGAATGGAAAACTTAAGTGAGTGGGAGAGAGAAGGGTGGTCAGGGGCTGAACTCATGGTGCCCATGGACTTGGCCCTCCATGAAGCCCGTGTTACTCAAAGTGCTGAGTCAGGTGCAGGATGCCATCCTTAGACCTTTCCTGATGTAGTTTTTCATGAGGGTAGACAGAGAAATCCAAACCGCTAGACAGACGATGGGGAGTGGTTGGAAGGGAGTAGCTGGGTGACAATTGACTAATTATTTGAAAGATAGATATCATTGCTGAGGCTTACGGTGATTTGGACTGCAATACATTTCTCTAGGTCAGACTGAAAAAGAAGGTGCAAATGGAAGCAAATGGACCGTGACGACCTTTCACACCACGCCCCGCATGCCAACTTACTTAGTGGCGCTTGCTGTCTGTGACTGTGACCACATCAGCCGAACAGAAAGGGGCAAGGAGGTGAGTGAGGAAGATGCCCTGGGTGGGGGAGAACACACTGGCTGCAGGTTGTTCTTCTGCTCCATCTGCACCCAGGGGTTGTGGCTACATAGCCATTGTCACTTCTGATTTTCTCACCCGAGCCCTGTCAAAGCTCATAGTATGACTTTGCAAAATTGGAATAACGTTTCCCACATCAGTTCTGTGCAAGAGTTTCCTTGGAAAGATCGCAAATTAATCCTACTCGTCAAGGCAGGATCAGAGTGCCCTCTTTCTGGTCTGTTGCTACTTTTGCAGAAGACAGGAAGGAACCAAGAGAGCCGCCACGTGGCACACTGATGCCCAGGTTGAGTGTGTTTTGTTACTCATCTAGGGCATTAATGTAGTCTTGAAGCTGAGGTGGTGTTCAACCAGTGTGGCCTGGGCACCAAGCTGTCAAAACAGACACCAGGCAAGAGCCACTGCTGTGGCTGAAACAGTGCATGCAGGTTAAATGTCATCTCTGCAGAAAACTGGTTGCCCTGCTCCTTAGCTCCAGGGTGTGCAGTGCTTCCCCAGGGATGTCTAAAGTACACGCACCTGTCTTGAAATACCTAATTTTCACCTAGTTATACCCTTATTATATAACAACCCTTTAGGAAAATACCGAGCTTATTGTGGCAAGCTTTTGTATACTGGCTCAATCCCCATCAAGTTTGGAGGAAAGTAAGGCCAGTGCTGTAGGCCCAGGTCATTTTAGTCACATCCTCTTCATGGGGTTGAGAAATGTCAAGCTCTGAAGCTGGCGGAGATGATCTCCTGGCCCTAGACCTTCTAGACTCACACTATTGACACGTAAAGACAAGGAGACTGTAGTGAGCCAAGCCCTTCATCAACAGCAGAATCACTCAGGGCTGCTCCTCCCACACTCCTTGTACCCTATAATGACTTGAGAATACTGTGTCATCATTAATTACAGCTTGTTATCTTCCTGAGCTGTTGACTCCAGCCTGATCTTCCTCCTTGAATAATTATTAGTAAAACCTTGACATTCACAGATATAACATTGGTCAAAGCAAACATTCATGACACACATTGTTAAATCTGCTCAGGCGTGGACTGGACGCACATGGAGGTGGGCCTCGGGGTTCTCATAGCTGGTGGGAGACCACAGGCTCTCAGCGTCCAGGTCTCAAGTGCCTTGTTGTCAGCACTATTGCAGAGTTAAGAATTCTTATAGTGGGATACAATCTGTCTCTTTGTGAACGACCACCCTGAAAAGATAGCCAGCTTCCACACAGCAAAGAGGAAGTGGAGCATGCCCAAGAAAGTCATGTTCTTCGCCAGAAAAATGAAGTTTGGGGTGAGCTTATCAGTGGAATGTTGCATTTGGCTGTGGCTCAGTTCTACGAAGTGAATGAGTCTACCACGTGCTCTACAGGAAACAAAAATGTGTGCTTGAAATAGTGTCCAGCCTACAGAAAGTTGCTCATTCAGTCAGAGATCAGGATTCAGTGAAATGGAGAATGTGGTTAATGTGTGGTCTGAGGATAAACAGAGGAAATCACATACATAGAGTAGAATTTAGTGTGTGTGGGCGTTTGCAAAGACGTTCCTATCCTGCGTGTCATGATTTGCCGTGTGTAGGGAGCTCCCCCGGAACACCCTGGTTGCAGCAGATGTGATTGTGAAGGAACTTTACGAATGCATCTCGACAGTGGCCTTTGTTGGCCTGTGTCCCTCTGCCAGGAGCCACTCATCCTTTCCTCCAGTTTGAAATCATCTCATCATTTGCCTCACATTCAGCTTATAGAGTAGCAATTTATGAAAGGAGCTTTGTAAACTGAAAGTTAATGTACATACACAGTCATTGTTATTGCCATTATTCTCCAAAAGGCTCACATTTAAAATATACACACCATCTCAACAGTGGGGGCAGAGATGACTTCCATAGGGTGGCCCTTGGTTGAGTAGGCTCCCTAACTGTTGCTTCAGGAGCCAGAACTGGAACAGGGAAGGGTGAGTTCAGCGTAGGAGCAGAGCCAAGTGTGGGGCCATCTTTCTTAGCAGAAATGAGGCCCCTGCAGCAGGGAGGAGGCTGAAAGCAACAAAGGGGTCGAGGCAGCGCCTCAGAAACAGGTGGTTGCATTTTGTGAATAAGCAGCATTCCTGAAGCCTCACATAATTTAGAATCCACGTAAGTCAAGACAAATTTCCCTGAAGAAATAAAAGCAAAGTAAGGTGAAAGTGCTTTTGGAGTGCACAAATCTGCAAATGTTGTTCTGCTTTTCCTTTTCTTAGCATTTTCTCCAGTGTTTTGCCGAGAGCTCTTTTTTAACTGTACTCACATCAGGACAGCTATTTGAATTTTCTCACTGCTAACTTTTGTTCTAAGGTGTTTGAGTTATATGCAATGTGCATTTTTTTTGCCATGAAAGCTGAATTTTTAATTCTATTAAAAATTTAATTCTATTAAAAATTGTTTAAACGATATTATTATAGAGTATAAAATCCTTTCATATTATAATAATAATGTTAAAACAATAGTATATTAGTCACCAAAATCTCACAGATAAGTTCCAAGTACCTAAACAATAGTGCGTTTACCTAAAACTCACAAAATATGGGAGAGATTTACTTGCTGAACTGGAAGTGTCATTTGGCAAGAGAATAAATAGCCATTGAATATAATTTACTTGCTTCAGCTTAAAATCATAAGACTTTTGATGAGCTTTTTAAAATTAGGGGACTTAACCTTATTTCAAATTTTGAAAATAAGGTAGGGCAATTAATGTTTTATTTATCAAACTATTTTAAATCTGCATGATTCAAATTTACTTGGTGTGTTCCATACTATGTACCCCCAACAGTACAATTCTGTTTTGTCTTTAAAAAATGTCCCAAGAAGGGAAGCAAGAGTCCAGGGTGCATAAAACATTTACTGTGGGGGTAGATGGTGGTGTAGACCATTCATTCCAAGGATTGTTTTGTAATTTCAGAGTTATACATGTTACTGACAGAGACTGAAATAACACACTTTCTAGAATGTTTATAACTTGGTGAATAGCCTTCTGAGGTTGTCTCAGCACCTGTATGCATTTAAACATTTTATTACATAGCTTCTGAAAAGGTAAGACTTTGGCTCTAGAGCAGCAGAGAATTGGCGCTGGCTTCCGGTAGTGATTGCCTTTCCTAATTACTGCTCATTGTTTTCATTTAGATACGCATCTGGGCCCGGAAAGATGCCATTGCAAGTGGACATGCAGACTTTGCTTTGAACATCACAGGTCCCATCTTCTCTTTTCTGGAGGATTTATTTAATATCAGTTACCCTCTTCCAAAGACAGGTGAGGCACCTTCCCTTTCAATGCAATCGGTTTTCTGTTATGTGGGTCCTGGGTTGAGGTCACAGCCTACACAGATGACCCATTGAGGACCCACCACTTAGCTGCTATTTTGAAGTTAGCCTCTTGACCATCCATCATTATGTTTTAAGCCTTCCAAAACACATTGAGGTCTGCCCCCTCTTTCTCTGTTGGGTGCCATGTGCCCAGTAAGTAGAACATCTCTGAGACTTTGGACTTCTCTTGGTTTTTGATGGCAGCCTCATCTCCCCAGACTCTACTTTCTTGTGTTCTTGCCTTTTCTCTCATAATGCAAGTATGCAATGCTGTGTTCTGGATCTTTTTAGCTAGTGGGCTTGCATGAGTTACTCCAGTTCCTTTTGGTAAGTTTCTTTTCTTTTCTTTCTTTTTTTTTTTTTTTTAATATTATATAGCTGTGAGTCATTGGATTAGGAGTTAGAGGTCCCATATGTGAATCTTCATTGTATAAAATTGGAATCATGTGTGAATATAGTGTGATCCTGGAGGAAATATGTAAATATTTAACCTCTCGTAGATCTGTACAGTATATCTTTAAAATGAGCCAGTCAGCTCAGAAAGTGGTTCAGTGTTTTTTCTCTCTCAGTTGAGAGTATCATGGAAGTGTCCTTTGCTCCCCTGACATGCTGAGTGCAATCTTGGGAGAAGTGTGCTCTGTACTGGCAGACGGTGGGGGAAGACGGGAGGAGCCTATGGAAGTCTTGGGATGGCAAGCCTCCCACTCGGACACCAGGGGCTCTGTAGCTTGAGGTTTCTGGCCCAAGAGGGATGGGGAACCAAAGGATGGAAACCAACCTCAGCCCCCTCAAGGATCCTGGTGGTGACACCCCATCTTAAGGGGCTGGATGCAGCAGGATCTCAGATTGGAGACCAAACTTTAGGCTGGAGGCTCCCAAGATAACCCTTGTCTGGGCAAGAAATTTGCATTTGTATTTGTTCAGCTGAGAAGAAACCCAGCATTGTCCTTGATACCCTGTTCCCTCAAAGCACCCCTTCTGTCCAGGTTTCCACCTTATTATTCCCACATTTGTCACTCACTCCTCCCCCCCAAGTTCTCTCTTGTTTATTTCACCAGCACCTTCACCACAGCAGTCCTCATCTGGTTTCACTACTTTCCCACTTGCTCCCTCCAATCCATCCTTTGTGTGAAGCCAAAAGGATGTTTCCAGGGCAAAATCTAGTATGTACTGTGCTCTGTGGCTTCCCATTGCCCCGAGGATAAAGTCCAAATCCCGTACCACGTCTTGTGGTCATTCATCTTGTACTGTTGGGGCATTGGCAGTTCCTCAGAATAAGGAGGGTGCTCTAGCACTGTCTCTGCTCCCTCTTACACATCGTCTTCCTCTCTTCTCCTTCAGACCCTCACACACCCAGCTTGCACATTCCGGAATGCCTTCTATCCACCTGGCTAATTCAAGTCTTGCATTTCTCAGCTCAGTGCACCCTCTTTCCTGAAGGCTTCCCTGACTTCATGGAAGTCCCTCCAGCTGGGCCCTTGCCTGACTGTACCCAAACCCTCTCCCTCACTAGATCAAGAGTAACTTGGGGTCAGGATCTGGATGGTTTTTTTGGTATATTCAGAGCCTATGGAAGTTTTTCTCTCAGATGGTCTAAAGTAAACTTTTATAGTGTGGGGGAATAAACACACACAATTAGTTCAGTAATTCCATTGAAATTCTGACCAGATTATCAACTCCTGAATATCTGACACTTTAAAAAATATCTTTCATATCATCTTAACCAATTTTACCCTTAGGTGGTATGCACCCAAAACTTTATTTTGATTGATAGGTGATTAAAATAAGGAATTTCTCTATAAAATAAGGATTTTTAGGAAAATGATAAACTAATATTTCTTAATTAATTTAACTCTTGATTGAGTCACTAATAAAACAAAACAAAACAAAACAAAAAACAGCAAATCCCTTTCCTACCAGCATTTCCTACACATGCCAAAGTCATTTGTTTATTTTTGCTGTGTTGTTTTTTTAGCTTATCTTCTTGTGTCTAGCACAATGAATGCTAACCCTTAGAATTTAAGGTCATATAAACTGTTTCTGTATGTTCCTTATACAGAGCAGCATTTTTTTCTGGTGCTACTATCATTCTAGTCCAGTGTGTTTAAATCAAAAGTGGGCTGCAATATCAAAATAATATAGAGACTGGTAGAGTTAGGTGTTTGGGTTCTTATGTTTTGAAAGGGAAAGTGGGGTGTTACTTTTAGGGGTAAATATGAGCATTTAAGGCTTGCAAATTTTCGAAAGGGTAACTTCCCTTTTATGTGTTGGTTATGTTCTTTATTTGTAATAATAGTGGACTAACCTCATGTTTTATATATCCCAGTGTGGTATGTATTTTTGAAGCATTTAAATTTAAGTACAAGGTCAGTCATAAAATCATAAAATAATGACCACAATTAATGAGAATTTACTGAGGAAATATTGGGTACCTACAACTTTTCTAGATGCTGTGTGAATATAGAAGAAGTAGGTGGTCAGGGCTCTTTTCAAGTAGCTGAGCTGGGAAGATTGCTTCTGTGTGTTAGAAACATAAGCAGCAAGTTACATTAGCAAGAGATGAAGTATTGGCTAAGAAGTCTTAAGAAAAGAGGATGAAGACGTGGTAATTAAAGTATTCCATGTATATAAAGATCATCTATAAGTAAATAAGAAAAATACAACCATCAGAAAAAGAACTTAAGAAGTATGTAAATAGAAGTTTTACAGAAAAAGGAACATGTGTGACTAATGAATTCATGATGAGATACTTAACCTCATAAGTGATCTGAGAAAGGATTATGGAAGGCCACAGTGAGGCACCATTTTGTACTCATTTAATTGTCAAAAGTAAGCATTTTAACAATGCCTTGATGAGAGTGTAGATTGTTATAAGCACTTTGAAACACATGTATCATGTTGTAGTACTCACCATTAGAATACCTTAAAACCCAGTAACGGCACTCTTAGGTATATCCTCAAATGAATTTGAGCACAAATGTACCAGAAGACATGTTCATAGCTATACTTTTTATTATATTCCCAAACTGAAAACAACCAATATGATCATTGATAGAAGAATGCTTAAATAAACTGTGGTACATTCACACCATGGAAAGCTATAGTATAGCAATGAAAATGGAACACTATTTCTAAAGTTTAAAACCATAAAAAGTAAACAATATATTTACATATATATGTATATATATTATTTATTTATTTATTTATTTTGCAGTTTTTTGGCCAGGCATAATGGGGCCGGTGCCCTACTCCTTTGAGTCACAGGCACCGCCCTACATGTATTATTTTTAAGCAAAGGAATGACAAACCTGAAATGTAGGGTAGTGGTTAATCTCTGGGAGAATACACTAAAGATGAGTTGAGAAGGAAGGCACAGATCAGCAGGTGTCAGACTTGAGCAGGGTCAGAATCATCTGGAAAGCTTATTAAAGCACAGACTGCTGCAGCCCAGTTGGTGTTTCTGATCCAGCAGTTCTGGGGTGGTTCCCACAAATTCCCAGGTGGTGCTGATGGTGCTGGTCTGGGAACCAGTTTATTGGTATTGTTCTAAATTATATATTAGTAAACTATCAAATCTGGATCACTGCCTGTTTTTGTGTGGCCCATGGGCTAAGAATGGTTTTTACATTTTTCTTTTTCTTTTTTTTTTTTTTATTGTTGGGGATTCATTGAGGGTACAAGAAACTATGTTACACTGGTTGCATTCGTTGGGTAAAGTCCCTCTTACAATCGTGTTTTGCCCCCAAAAGGTGTGGCACACACCAAATTACCAGACATTTTAAAATAAACACCAATGAAATTAACAGAGGTGCTATAAGAAAAAATGGTTCTTTACATTCATTGCTAA
>CAUYON010062776.1:0-12644 GCA_963573935.1 Arctocebus calabarensis | reverse complement strand
GTTCGAATCCAGCCCCAGGACCCGCCAAACAACAATGACAGCTGCAACCAAAAAATGGCCGGGCGTTGTGGCGGGCGCCTGTAGTCCCAGCTACTTGGGAGGCAGAGGCAAGAGACTCGCTTGAGCCCAGGAATTGGAGGTTACTATGAGCTGTGATGCCATAGCACTCTATCCAGGGTGACAGCTTGAGGCTCTGTCTCCAAAAAAAAAAAGAAAGAAAAGAAAAGAAAATATATTTGAGCTGGGCGCAGTGGATCACACCTGTAATCTTACCACTCTGAGAGGCCAAGGCGAATGGATTGCCCTGAACTCACAGGTTCAAGACCAGCCTAAGCAAGAGTGAGACCCTTTCTCTAAAAATAGCCATGTGTTGTGGAGGGCACCTGTATTCCAAGCTACTTGGGGGGCTAAGCCAAGAGAATCACTTGAGCCCAAGAGTTGAGGTTGATGTGAGCTATGATGCTGTAGCACTTTACTGAGGGTGACAAAGTGAGATTGTCTCAAAAAAAAAAAAGAAAAAGAAAAAATATATATATGTATATTTTATTTGATTTCAATGCTCTTAATTTTTTAAGGTTTCTTTTGTGATGTACCATGTGTTATACCCTGAAGAATGTTCTGTGTATACTTGAGAGGACTGTATTCTACTGCTGTTGGGCAGAATGTTCTGTATGTGTCTCTT
This sequence comes from Arctocebus calabarensis, assembly GCA_963573935.1. Taxonomy (NCBI): domain Eukaryota; kingdom Metazoa; phylum Chordata; class Mammalia; order Primates; family Lorisidae; genus Arctocebus; species Arctocebus calabarensis. Next base: position 11,962 of record CAUYON010062776.1, on the reverse strand, counting down.
AGATCCATTTGGGTCTTCAGTGTCATTCAGGTTTTCAGTTTCTTTATTTCTGTGTGGATCTTTTATTATTGAAATCTATTATTATATTGCTATTTCTTTCTTCAGTACTATCAGTGTTTGCTTTATTTTGGTGCTCTGATGTTTTTAGATCTTCCTGGGGACTTGACCCTTTTATTGTGATATAATATCCTTTGTCTCTTGTGACAGCTTCTGATTTAAAGTCTATTTTGTCTATTATGAGTGTGTCCACCGTGCTATGTTTGGTACCATTTGCATGGGATAGCCTTTTCTTTCCTTTCACTTTTAGTCTGTGTGTGTCCTTAAATTTAGAGTGTCTTTTAGTTGGCATATAATTGGTTCTTGCTTTTTTCTCCATTCAGCCACTTTGTCTTTTGATTGGGGAGTTTAATTCATTTAATTATGATAGGAAAGGACTTACTGTTAGCATTTTGTTAAGTGTTTTCTGTCTTGTACTTCTTTTCCTTCTTTCCTCTCTTTCTGCTTTCTTTTGTCCTTCATTAATTTTTTTATAGTGTCATGCTTTGATTCCTGTCTCATTTTCTTTTATCTCTTATAGGCTTTTTCTTTGTGGTTACTATGAGCTTACATGAAACATCTTGTAATAATAATAATCTATTTTAGGCTGATAAATAAGGCTACTCTTAATCTTGGCACAATTAGATATAACAAATGTACTTTTTTTTTTTTTACTTTTCCATTTTAACCTTTATTTAATTACTTTAAATAGAATTAACTAGAATAAGTGAATATATGTTTTATGATTCTAATGCAACTAAATCCCAGTGGTATTTTTCTAGGACTTGATGAACTGACTCTTAACATTCATCTGGAAATACAAGGGGTTAGACTAGCCAAGATATTCTTGAAAAAATATATATAAAGGAAGTTATTAAATATAAAACAACAGATCTCTAATAGCAAATCTCTGTTTTACTGGCATAAGCAGGGGAATGAAATGAAATAGAATAGAATAGAACAGAATGTCCAAATTAGTATATGAGAATAAATTATTCAATAAATATTAGAATGTTTGATTACTCTTTTGGAGGAAAAGGTTAGATTGATATATGGCCTACTTTATGCCAAAGCAAATGCTAAATAGTTAAACTTTTACTCAAAAGATATTTACTACAAGAAAATATAAATGGATAGTAAGTATATCATATTAGAGTGGGAAGGAACCATTAAAATGAAAAGATTGTTAGATTTGGCTTCCTAAAAATTTAAAACTTCTGCACATCCGTAAGTACTATAAACAAAAGTTAGAAGGCCTAAAACAAACTGAGACATTATTTCCAACATACAGAACAATCAAGGGATTGTATCTCTAATGTGTGACAAATGAACTCTTATAAATCAGAGGGAAAAATAGAAAAATAGTCAAAATATATATATCTAAATACAATTCTCAAAAAAAGTAGAAGTGCCCAAAAAGCATAGAAGAGATTGTAGAACTTAGATGGCAAAGAAATGCAAATTAAAGCAATAGCAAGTTACTGTTTTCACCTTTTTGATTGGTGAAGGCTGTTTAAATCTCTGTCTTGGCATCAGTGCCTCTGTAGGCACAGCTTTAGTGGCACACCCTATGGATGGGAATGCACATTGGCACTGTCTTTGTAGGTAGCAGATTGTTCCTGGGTATCAAAAAGCTTGACTTTTTTTCAAAGATCTTGGTCCCAGCCATTACACTTCCAGGAATTTTTTCTAAGGGGATCATCTAACTTTCACATAAATATTACATATACTGATGCTCACTGCAGTATTATTTTGAGTGTTTTAAAAGTTAATTTAAAATAATATATGATACAGAATTATTTTAATACATGATAAAAAATTCAAATAATATAAAAGAAATAAAGACAAAGGATATTATATCACAATAAAAGGGTCAAGTCCCCAGGAAGATCTAAAAACATCAGAGCACCAAAATAAAGCAAACACTGATAGCACTGAAGAAAGAAATAGCAATACAATAACAGATTTCAATAATAAAAGATCCACACAGAAATAATGAAACTGAATACCTGAATGACACTGAAGACCCAAATGGATCTAAGAGACACATACAGAACATTCTGCCCAACAGCAGTAGAATACAGTCCTCTCAAGTATACACAGAACATTCTTCAGGGTATATATAACACATGGTACATCACAAAAGAAACCTTAAAAAATTAAGAGCATTGAAATCAAATAAAATATACATATATATTTTTTTTCTTTTTCTTTTTTTTTTTTGAAACAATCTCACTTTGTCACCCTCAGTGACATCCTCCTTTGTCATCCTCCTTCCAGTTCTGTCTTCTATTTTCTCATTTCTCTCCTACAGGGCCACCAGTTACTTATGAATATTTCTGGAAATATTCTTTGTACATATAAGAATATACACATATATGTGTCTTTTATTTTGTTTATTTAATTTTGTAGTTAGAGGTTATGGTAGCATGCTAATGCACATAGCATGCTACTGTCTATACCTTGCTTTTCTCATTTTCTATATCTTGGTGTATCTTCTGTTATCAATAAGTACTACAGTCAAGCAGTATACTGAACCCCATAAATGCATCAATGTACAAAATTATGATTTAATAAAAAATAAGAAAAAAAAGTACTACAGTACAAAGGTTGAGAGCACAGACCACTTGGGTTTGAAAAAATTCTATTATTTACTAGCTATGTCATTTTGGTCAAGTTTCTTAACTTCTCTGGATCTTTATTTCTTTATCTATAAAATAAGAATAATGATAGTCCCTATCTCCTAGGCATAGGGTTACCATAGTATCATATTAAATGAGTAAATATACATAAAGTACATAAAACAGTGCCTGGCACAGCCTACATAAGATAGGAGTTAACAATTATGAGTACATATGGTGCTGCAGCCTTTTTAATAGTTGTGTGATATTCCAAACTGTAGATATTTTATATTTTGTTTTACCAGTCCCATACTAATGGACTAGTTTGTTCCCAGCATTGCTGTTACAAAAGCATTGCAGTATTTGTTATGACACATATTTTGGGGGGAAATAACGTAAATGTCCACAGTTTAATTAGGGTATAGTATATATCCATACCGTGAAATATAGTAGAACCAATTAGAGTAAGATTGTATGTAAAAGGACATCTGACAGTATGTGAAAACGTTCACTTATATTTTATTAAGTAGAAACAAACATTTGAATATTTGCTAGATTTTTCCAATAATAAACATTATATAAATTATAGACATTTAGAAATGATAGTAAAGTATAAGAAAAATAATAACCACCCTAGTCCTGTGATTTAGAGTTAGCTATATGTAGCATGTGTGGTGTGTTTCATATAATCGCTCCTTCTGAAAACTTGCACTAATTATTTTATAGGAAGAAAGGATTATCATCTTAGCTGAAAGTAGCAGGGAGCAGTGAGTTGGAGAAATTGGCCACAGGTGGATGTTATAGGTGAAAAGAGGATTCTTAAGGGGCATTGCCTGTGGCTTAATGAGTAGGGCGCTGGCCCCATATACTGAAGGTGGAGGGTTCAAATCCGGCCTCAGATGAACTGCAAAAAAAAAAAAAAAAAAAAAAGAGGGTTCTTAGGAAAGCCGTGCTGATTGGGTAGAGCATCTCTTAGGGAAAAAAAACCTGGAGGTACTCCTTTTTTTTTTTTTGAGACAGTCTCACTCTATCACCATCTGTAGAGAGCTATGACATCACAGCTTACAGCAACCTCCAACTCCTAGGCTTAGGTGATTCTCTTGCCTCAGCCTCCCGAGTAGCTAGGTCTACAGGTGCCCACCACAACACCTGGCTATGTTTTTGTTTCAGTTTGGCTGGGTTCGAACCTTCCACCCTCAGTACGTAGGGCCAGCGCCCTACCCACGGAGCCACAGGTGCCACCCCAGGAGCTACTCCTTTTAAATGTCAGTCATTTTCATTGTTTTGTGTTTCTGTCCATTCTTTCATTCATCCCATAAGCATCTATTATTAGAGGCCAGTTTTATACCAGCATGTTCCTAGGTGCTATGGACTCAGACATGAACAAGGTAGGCAAGGACTATATACCCTTGGGGAAACTTGAAGCAAAACACATTACAGAGTTGCAGACAAAAGGTGAGCACGCATGTGTCTGAGATGCTTCGTGTAATACTAACTACAAACACTTCACCATATATATCTTCGTAATGATTGTCTCTGTGGCTGCTCAGTGTTCTCTCCAGTAGCTATCACTTAATTAACCATTCCTATTCCATTAGATGTTCATATTGTTTGCATGGATACTTCATGGTCCTTGACATTACTCAACTGCTTTTCAAATGGATTGTTCCAGTTTTAGATGTACCAACAACATGTGAATGAATGGGCCTGTACCATCTCACTGCCACTAGCTATATTTTTTTATCATTTCTGTTCTTTTAATAGGTACAAAACTGTGTCTTATTATTTAAACCTATTATTTGACTTCTGTTAAGTTTTAAGCTGTACTTCCTCTGAAATGCTTTAGCTGTTTAAATCTTTTGTTCACTACTTATTTTGGCTCTTGTTGTGAAAAACAGACTCTGTAGAGTGACGGTTAGAGCTCAGATTCTAGACTTACACAAACCTGGTTTATCTCCAGCCCTGCTACTTAGGAGCTATGTGACCTTGGTCATAGGGGTTTAGGGAAATGCTGAGACAAGGAAGAGAATTCTCAGCAGAGCAGATCTCCTGAGAAGCAGAACTATGGCGAGATCGATGGCCTGGGTATGTTTGGGGAATGGTGGGCCAACTCTCTGTGTCTGGCTTCATTGAGTAAGGCAGCTGTATTATTGGTTCATTCTGGAGTTTTCAAATGTGTGGAATTTAGAATGAAGGCAGGCAACACAGGGTCATAGATTCAGAGTTTCTCCTTGGAAATAAGACTCAAACCCAGAAGAGTACCTGGGGACAGGCGAGGAGGGGTGATAGAAAAGCTGGGAGTCCCAGAGTCAGGCCAGTCTGGCTTTGAATCCCACACCTTCAATGCATAGTTAAGACAATGTACTACAAGTCTCCGTTTTCTCATAGAAAATGGGTTGAAGAGTCATGGTGCCACTGCATATTGTGAAGACCAGAGATGATTGTTATGTCTTGTACAAACAAGACCCTCAGCAAACATGGGCTTTTCTGAGCCAACAGTGGATGGGGAAACATATCTGTCATTATGGAAGGTGAGGTCAGAATTCTTCCTGCCCACTGGTTAGCCATCAGTCTTGCTCCTTCCCTTGGTTTTTCACTGCTGAGGGGATGATTGCCAGTATAGCCTGCAGTGGGAAAACAAGCTTTCGAAGATAGGTTTCTTTCATAGAGTGTCTAGTAGAATGCCCAGGGGAAATTTATCACATGGAAATAGAATAGGGGCAGACTGGATATCTCAAAAGGTAACTCTCTTAGTGACTAAGTCTTGTTTTCTAAGGGAAAAGGATGTTTGGATTCTCAGCAGTTCCATCTGCTTTTGAACTCTGTGCAGTCTGTGCCCAGGCCTCCGCCCGCCCGCGCCCCCCCCCCCACTTTCAACACTCCCCCTTTTATTCAAACAGAGAAAAGTTGTGTTTGTTGACCACTCTTTCAGGGCAGGAAAGGAATGTAATGTATGCATAGACTGCCCAGAATTTCCTGTTAGACTACCATTCCAAACCACAGGCCCTGGGATGCATTCCAGAGATTGCAGCCTAATTCTAGACAAGAAGAAATGGCGCATTCATTTAAATGTGGACCTTTACGAAGAACTCTCCATCTCCCCTCTTAGAAAAAGGTGTTAGCTTTTTCCATAAGAACAGAGTTGTGACTTCAGCTGTATATATAGTCTTTTCAGGGTTATAATGGCTCTGATATTCCCATGTATGAAGAAATAGCCTTAAGTTGGGCAAGTCAGTGTTCAGTTTTATAGCCTCAACAGCATTGATGTCCCTACCAACATTTGATACAGGGCATATTTTTAATGTTCTGCTATAAATATTCAGCATAAATCTGCTATGAATTACTTTATTTTTTTTTTATTTTTTGAGACAGTGTGAGACTTTGTTACCCTAGGTAGAGTGGTATGGCATCATATCTCATAGCTACCTCAAATTCTTGGGCAGAAGTGATCCTCCTGCTTCAGCCTCCCAAGTAACTGAGACTTCAGGCTCCCACCACAACGTCTGGCTAGTTTTTCTACTTTTAGCAGAGAAAGGGTCTAGCTCTTGCGCAGGCTGGTCTCAACTCCGGAGCTCAAGCAGTTCACCCATCTCAGCCTCCTAGAGTGCTAGGATTACAGTGAGACACCACTCCTGACCTGTGGTTTACTTAATAATGCTCTTGTGACAAGAAAGAGGCTAGTTTTGAGGGCACATTTTTGGTGCTTTGACTTAGTGAGTTGTCAGAAAAAAACAGAGCTGGGCAGTTATTAAAACAGGAAAATTAGATTTTATTTAAGACTGTTCCAGTAGGGGAGAATAGACTTCAGTCTAGAACCAGGCTCAATTCAGAATATAGCATGGGCAAGTAAGAACTTACAGCCTAGATACAGGGTGGGGTCAGTAGATAGAAAATTACTGAAAGGTAGGAATAAGGGGAGATTCTGGCTAAACCAACTCCCATGATTTGGATATGGTTTGTCCTTGCCAAAACTCATATTGAAGTTTAATTGCAGCAGTGTTGAGGGGTAGGGCCTAATGGGAAGTGTTTGGGTAATGGAGCAGATCCTTCCTGCATAGATTATCACTATCTAGCAGGAGTAAGTTCTTGCTCTTTGGCGACTAGATTAGTTTGCCCTGGGAGCAAGACTCCTCCTTATGTTTGCTCTCTTTTTGCATGAACTTGCTTCTCTTCTACTTTCCACCATGAGCTGAAGCAGCATGAAACCCTCGCCAGAGGAGCTGCCTAATACTGGACTTCTCAACCTCCAAAGAATTGTGAACCAAATAAACTTCTTTGTAAACTACCCAGTCTCAAGTATTCTGTTACAGCAACACAGAACAGACTAAGATGCTACCTGACAGGATTTGTGATAAAGAAAGGCCAGGGTAGAGCAGACATTACCTGGGAGATGATGGGGGATGAGAAAGCCAATTAAATATCAAGAGTAATCAGATGGTAGAGGATTAAAGGTTCTTGCAAAACTGAATTGACTGAGAGGTTCTTGCTAAATTTGGATTTTACATGGAAATGCACAGATGGACCTAATAGAAGGCTCAGGAGTCTGACTAAAGTTTGGTCAAGCAAAGACTCTATCAGTGTTAAGTCAGTTTTTCTTGTAAAAATTATATTGTGCTGGGTCTTCAGTGATCTGGCGCCTGTGCTGGCACATTTATACTGTGAGAGGTTGGCTTGGAGTCACAGAAATTAAAGGCAATCTTTCTTTGTTTTCTGTAAGTACCAAAATGCAATTTCTTCATTTGTGGAGAAACTTGTATCATTAGGGATGGATTTGTAATGAATAGCAAACATTTCCACCTATATTATAGCCACCCAGATCTTCATCCTGAACAACTTTTTTGTGTGTAAATGGGAAGTTTTAGGTCATATCAAGAATAAGAATAGATGAAAGCTCTGTGCATGGGGGTGGGGAGGTATGCTCAGGAAGGTGGGTATGTGAGGCTCTGAATCAGTACAGACCCCAAAGGTTTGGGTCCTGAGGCCAGGGGTTAAGAATGGTGCCAAAGCTTCACATATCTTGAATCTAAAGCAGATCAAAGGAAAGAATCATAGAAAGTTGGTGGTTACATGACATGGGCAGATATAGCACTAAGAAATGCTGGCTATTTGAGGTCAAAATTTCAATTTCTAGATACTAAAGTAACTAGTTAGATCAGGAAGTGTAACAGGATGATCAGAAATATCCCCTTCAGGCTGGGTGCAGGGGCTCTGTAATCCTAGCACTTTAGGAAGCTGAGGTCAAAGGATCATTTCAGGCCAGGAGTAGCAAGACCCTACATCTACAAATAATTACAAAATTAGCTGGATGTGATGATGTGCCCCTGCTGTCCCAGCTACTCGGGAAGCTGAGGCAGGAGGATCACCTCTGTCCTCAACTTTGAATTTGCAGTGAGCTATGATGACACCACTGCCCTTTATCCCAGCCTGCAGAAAAAGACCTTATCTCAAAAATAAATGCCCCCTCAGCCTGAACATAAAACTGGTTGTGGATCCAGTTTAGTAGTTACATTCACATGCTCTTTATACAAATTCTGTTGAGCCACTGAAGGACTAAACCCCACTGTCAGCCTCAGTGTACATTGCCTAGATATTTCATGTTTTTTAATTACAATACTTTCTTCCTACTCATATTTAATATATCATTACATAGAAAATGCCTGAGTCCTGTGGTTTGTTTTAAGCCTCACATGTGAAGCTGCTTTTTGTTTGTTTACTTTCTATCATTATTATTATAAAAAGAAACCTTTACTGGATAGAACATAAAGTTTTAAAGAGCTGCTTAAATGTTCTAAGTTTATAATTCACATAAACAAAACCAAAATGGGTCTGCCTACATGTTTTCTCATAAAACCAGGCTGTTTTTGTTAAGGACTAAAGTCTGGATACAAGCTAAATACTCAGGGTTCACAGTGAGACCTTGAACGGTACCTAAACCAAACATAAATTTTTGTTATATTTTAAGTTTCCTCTCTTATATGAATATACATATTTTTCTACACCCATATGACAGTCCTGCAGGATATGTATTATTATTCTCATATTACCACTGCCACTTAGGTTGGGGAAGTCACATCAGCTAACAAGTGGCAGGGTTGGAACTTGAACACGAGTGTAACTCCAAATCCTGTTTTCTTTCTGTGTATTTTGTATTTAAAGTTGATTTCTAAATAAGAAATTACAGTCCAACAAATATCTTCATACAATAAGAAAATGCCATGAAGTCTATGTTAATCAGTTTGATGAAAATAGTTCAGATTATATATGAAACCAGCACATTGTACCCCTTGATTGCACTAATGTACATAGATATGGTTTAATAATAAAAACAATAAAAAAAAAAAGAAATTCCAGTCCAGTTTCTTAAATGACCCACATGTCTGATTTGCAAATGGCATCTTTGCTGTAGGTTAATAGCCTGTTCGTGTATTAGTCATAATTTAAAACCTAAATTCAGTAATTGCAATTACAGGGGTGAAACCATGACATTCATGGTACAGATCTGATCTTGCCCCTCCTCTTTTCCATAGGATCATATCCAAGCTCATCATTTTTATTTACAAGACCCTGCTATTATCACCTATCTCACACTCCTTGCCACCTCTTTGATTTCTCGAATGTTTTGTGCTCTCTTTCATATCAGGCCTTTTGCATATTGATGTTTCCCCCACTTCTTCACTCTCCTTACCACAACAATGTTATGAAATTCTGAGCCCAACTTAGAAGACATTTCTTCCAAGAAGCCATTTTCATAGCTCTCTTCACAGTCCTCAGTCTGGGGTCTGTGTCTTTCTTTGGGGCCCAAGAGTGCCCTGCCCTTTCCCATCCTAACAGAACTCATTCTTTACCAGAAGTGCTTATTCAAATATCTCTCCTACTACCCACAAGTTTCATATGGTTGAGACCCTGCCGATATGATCCTATGGAAAAGAGGAGGGTCAGAATCAGAGCTGTACTGTGCATGTATTGTTCCTCAGTGTTTCTACACAGCCTAGCATAGGTGCTTGCATTTTTTGAGATAATCCTTTCTATTATAAATAACATAAACCCAGTTGTATTGGCTTAGGAGTAAAGGGGAATTTGTGTCTTACATAACTGGAAATTTCAGAAAGGTCTGGTTTTAATAAAACTAAGTCTTCATAAAATGTCATCAGAGTTCTGTCCCTTTCTATATCTCAGCTAATTTGCTCTTAATTTTGACTTCAGGTTCAGGTAGATGCTGCTCGCTAGATGCAAAGATGGCTTCTGGTAGCTCTGGCTTCACTTCCAGGATATCTCTTCCAATAGTGCTCATGTGAATCCTGGGACAGACTCTCCTGGACCTCAGTTGGGTCATGAGCCCATCCCTAAGCCAGTCATGTGGCTCTGGTTGGCCAGGCTTTGATAATAGTCTGAACCTGGTGGGGTAAGTGTGTTCCCCAAAGCAAAATTAAGGAACTTGTACCAGAAAAAAGGGTAATAGATTCTGTCAGACAAAAAGTGCCAAGAGACTAGGCAGCACCTGTGGCTCATTGAGTAGGGTACCAGCCCCATATACCGAGGGCGTTGGGTTTGAACCCGGCCCCAGCCAAACTACAACAAAAGTAGCTAGGCGTTGTGGTGGGTGCCTGTAGTCCCAGCTATTCGGGAGACTAGGGCAAGAGAATCAATCACCTAAGCCCAAGAGCTGGAAGTTGCTGTGAGGTGTGATGCCACAGCACTCTACCAAGGGTGACAAAGTAAGACTGTCTCTAAAAAAAAAAAAAAAAAGTGTCAAGAGTCTGTTACATTCTCCATCTGTAACTGGTGCTTTGAAGATATAAGTTCTTGCTACTGGGCCAGCACTCTGCCTAAAGAGACCAGGAGGTATTTCAGAGGCTTCCCATCTTGCCTTAGAGAGGAAGGCAACTGTTTAGGTATCCAAATTAAGCCTCTCCATTGATAAGCTCCTGGTAAACCTGATGCTGGTAGATGGAAGGTCCCCAGCTCTGGGGGGAGAAAGAGAAATGCATATGAGTTGGTCTTTATTTGCTGGTCTGTAATGACCCCAACCCTAGACAGAAGTGTTAGCTCCAAGTTATATCTAGGAAAACAAAACCAGGTGCCTCTTTTCCTCAGTTTCACACCATCCCTCCAGTGATACACAGGGACTGTGATTACCCAACATCTCTAGCTCTCCACAACTGTCCTGGGATTTCTGCTTTATCCACAGCTGCTCAGGAAATAGAGAAAATCTTAGGATCGCTTCATCTGCCTCTGCCAAGGATCTCCCTTTACTCACTCTATTGACTGTCTATGCCCATGACTCAACTATCTGTGTGTGTTAGAACCAGTTATGGGCTTCTCTTCATTAGCAAGGCTAAGGAAAAGAAAGAGGTAGTCCCTCTGTCAAGCCTGCACTGGGCTGCCTTGGGGAAATGGCAGCAGATAATGGCCTACTAGGGGAACTGGTCCAGAAGACTGTGCCAGGCAGGCTAGCTTGCTCTTGTGTTCCTCCTTGCTTGATCCTCCTCAATGCTCCTTTTTGGTGTACAGGTTGGGGCAAGAGGCCCCTGAGATCAGATGCAGACTGCGCAGGCACAATGCTCCCTTGAGTAAGGGAGTGGAGAAAGTAAAGTGTATGCTTTCCCCCCTCCACTTGAAAGCATTATGCTTTCTCTAAGGGAAAACAACCCAGCAGAGCTCATTTGGACACTCAACCCTTTCTTTTGCCTTCCCTTTATCTGTATCCAGTTTTTAAGATTTTTCTAGTTTTGCTTTCTCAAGCACAATTTATATAACCAAATCCAATATAGTAAGTTTTATTTCCTAGGTGTCAGATGTCAGGGGAAAAAAATGTATGCCAGTAGAATCCAGCTTTTGATCTAGGCTTTACCTACACATAGAATCCCCACTTCTTTATGAAGGAGAAGGGAGGGAAGAAGTTAGTGTGATAAGGGGTCTACTGTGAAGGAAACCAGGCAGTAGGGTAGGCAGATGCTGGGTATGGACAGGAGCAGGAATGTTGTTGGAGAAAAGTGACAGGAAACTTTGAAATGACGTATCAGTGGAAACATGTAAAGGGGCTAGCAAAGAAAGGTGGTGAAAGGCAAAATGCTAGTGAAGAACAGAGAAGCTGGCTCGGTGTCTGTGGCTCAACGGGCTAAGGCGCCAGCCATGTACACCTGAGCTGGGTACGCCAGCCAGGGCCCGCCAATCAACAATGATGGCTGCAACCAAAAAATGGCCAGGCGTTGTGGTGGGTTCCTATAGTCCCAGCTACTTGGGAGGCAGAGGCAGGAGACTCGCTTGAGCCCAGGAATTGGAGGTTGCTATAAGCTGTGATGCCA
>CAUYON010062775.1:0-11617 GCA_963573935.1 Arctocebus calabarensis | reverse complement strand
AACTGTCTGCTATCTGAATTTCAGAATCTCTTGGCATGTCTGGAAAATTCTCTTTCATAATCTCATAGAGAAGAGACTCTGGGCCTTGTGACATCACTTCATCATTTTGAGGTATCCCTATAAGGCGAATGTTGGTTTTCTTCGAGTTATCCCAGAGCTGTCTGAGAGAATGATGTTTTTGCCTTCCATTTCTCTATCTCTTTGTTGGTTTGAGAGCGTTCGATACCTTTGTCTTCTATGTCAGAAATCTTTCTTCTGCTTGCTCCACTCTGTTGCTGAGGGATTCTACTTTGTTTCTCAGATCTTTGAGGGCTGCAATTTCTTATCTCAATGTGTCCAAATCTTTGGTCATTTGGTCTTTGAATTCCTTGAATTCTTGAGACAATTTTTGAAATGCACCCAGAATTTCTAAATCCAACTTTTCCTTTATTTTATTGATCTTGTTTGCGATCCAAATTCTGAATTCAATTTCTGACATTTCAGCCATCTGTTTATGCATAGGATCCTTGCTTGTGTTTGCCAGATTATTCCTTGGGGGGTTGACCTAGTCTGGTTGTTCATATTTCCAGAGCTTTTCCATTGATTCCGCCCCATGATTAATTTTACACCATTTGGCTAGATGAGTAGATAAGGACAATTTGGGCTGGGAGTTCAAGGAGTAGCGATTGACCAGTTATTTGCTTAAAAGCTTGGACTGGCATCTCTACCTTTTCCCCTAGAGTTTTGCCACTGCTTGCGAAACTGGGGACGTTCTTGGTGTGGTGGGGTTAAGTGGCTCTGTCTTATTTTCAGCTGGTCTTTGTCTTACTCTAGAGAATCTGTTACTCTGGATTGAAATCTAAGCTGTGAAGGAATACCAGAGTTAAGTCGCCATACCCCACCCAAGCAACAAATGAAAAAGCCAAATCAATCCTTCTCACTACTACACACCCAGGGTACCACTTTGGAAAGTGCTCGAGTGATTAGCCCAGCCGAAGAGGTCCTCATCAATTGTCCTAACCAGCACCAATCTCAAATGGAAGAGTTAAAAAAGTCCCTCTAGATAGCAGGGATCCGCTGGAAGCTCTTGTGTAATTCACTTCAATGCTCTGTGAGCTCAGGAGGGCACCACCCTCCCCCAGCAAGTAAATTAGTCTGGGAATGTTGAAAAGGAGGCATTTTTAAGAATGATACTAAAGGGAAGTTACATAAATGAAAAAACTGGTCTATAAAAAACTGAAAAAATGAATTTCATGTTTGAAACTAATTTTAAAGTATATATTAAATTAGGAAAAATATTTGTAACATAAAATGTTCCCTAGTAAAGGCCCTCTTATAGTTGTGTCCTGCCCCCAAAAGGTGTGTTACACACTAGCAACTCTTCCCCCTCCCTCCCCTCCTCTTTTTTCTCTCCTCTTGCCTCACGTCCCTCCCTCCTTCCCTCTCTCAGTTCTCTCTACTTCCCTCACCTCCCACCATGTACTAGGTCATTAATATTCCTCATATCAGAATTGAGTACATGGGATTCTTGCTTCTTCATTCTTGTGATGCTTTACTAAGAATAATGTGTTCCACTTCCATCCAGGTCAATACAAAAGATGAAAAGTCTATCTTTTTGATGGCTGAAAGTGGGGGCCATCTCTTCCATGGGCAGCCAGACTCAATTATAAGAGGGACTTTATCTAACAAATACAATCAATGTAACCTGGTTCTTTGCACCCTCAATGAATCCCCCAAAATAAAAAAAAAAAATAGTAATAAAAATTCTTTAGTATCCAAAAATCCTAACAGAATAAGATAAAAACTTGAATTTTCGAAATGGGCTCATGACCTGAACAGGTTGCATATAATTAAAGATTTAAAAATACAAATATTCTCACGAAATACTTAGTAAAGTTTCAGTAAGTAACACAAAGGAAAGCAACCATGACATTAATTTGCCTATTAAATTGACAAGCATAAATATACTTCTAATAATTGCTGTTGAGGAACTGCCAGTTGCACATCCAACAGAAGTATAAATCGATACTGCATTTATGGATGACAGTACGTTGGAAATTTGGAAAATGTTCTTGCCTTTTAACCCAGTAAGTTTCCTGCTTGGCACTTATCCTGTAAAAATGATTATAGGTGATCGCAAAGATTTATGTGTAAGTATTTTAAACACAACGTTCCTAATTTAGAAACAATAAAAAGGTCCTATCAATATAGGACCAGTTGGGGAACACCAAGTAACAATGAAAACTACACAACTATTGGAAAACATGGAGCAGAAGCATACTTAATGATACGGAAAATACTCCTTGTAAATTTCTTGAAAAAAGTTTATGCACCCGTATGATTACAATGATTTTCTCTTGGTGGCAAGATTACTGTGATATTTTTCTTTTTTATGCTTTCTTGCACTTTTTGAAATGCCAACAATAAACACCAAATGCATTTATAATTCATAAACCATGATGTCCTTATATTTAGTTTTTAGAAACCTAGTACAAAGAAATTCTAAGTGTACATGGTGAGAACCTGAAGTGATCGTCTGGCTATTTCATTGTGGTGGTGGTGGAGGCAATTTGGACCTACCTATAGAGGGGACTTCAGGTAGAGACTATTCCAGTTGCAGCTGCTAGTATGGACCTGGGTCTATGACCTCAGCCTGGAGAGCATGACTCCTCTTGGCCAAAATTTGGGTCATGGATGAGTAAGAGACACAAGCCAGCTAATCAGGGCCCAATGGGCTAATTTCAGAACTTTTGCTTGGGTGACAAGAAAGAAGGTGTTCTATTTTTTTTGTTCCATTGGATTAAGAGCTATTAACAGTCTCTAGCAGCCACTGAAACAAACCCTTCCAAAAACTGAGGCCAATAGGGAAAGAAACAAAGGGATGGGAAGAGAATCAGATCCCGTGACATCACCCAGTCAATTCACTCCTGAACCTAGATTGACTCTTCCCTGCAATAGAGCGACATAAACAAAAACAAAACCACAACAACCATAAAACCCAACTTTTCCATAAGGAGAGAGAAAGCAAAAAGTAATACTTTTAACCACTGTAGGCCTATTTTGAGTTGGTGTCTATTACTTGCGTATAAAAGAGACCTAATCAAAACAGGGGCTCAGAGAGTTCACAACTGATCGATCAAAAGTGGATCAGGAAAACTAGGTACCGGGACAAGGAAGTGTCCTAAGGGAGAGCAGTTTACCTTTGCTTTCTGCCTCTTGTGAAGCTGAAACATCTAACCTATCTCAAGGGACTTCAGTAGGCTTCTCAGGCTATCCCACCTCCACGTAACTAGTTCTAAGAATATAAATGAGAGGCAATCACCAAAATCTCTATTAATATAAATAAGAGACTGACAAACATCCCTAAAACTCTGTTTAAAAAGCGTCCACTTCATTCAGATCAATCCTCTTAATGGATGTGAATTGTGGACTTACTGAAAACCTTTAGCTATGTTTCTTGCTGAGTGTGCATGCAGCCTAGGCTAGTGTTCCCAAACTTCGATGCATTAGTAAGGTTCGACCAAGAGCAAAACCAGCGTGAGAAATATAGAATAAGGGATTTATCACAGGAACAGGATCTGTAACAACTATGGGATGAACTAGGAAGTGGAGTTGGAGAAGTAGAGGAAAGTCACTAATGTATTGTCCTTTGGCGTGGATGGTTTAGCGATTTCAGGGAAATCTCAGAAGCCAGTGGGAAGGAGAAGGGTGACGATGGAGAAGTTCACGGTAGGATGCTGCCTCTGTGTCATGAGGTGGGTTGGGAATTCCTGTGACTCTTCACCCATCAGAGCCCTTGGAGAGCAAGGTCTGCTGCTTTACTTCTAGATTATAAATATCTTGCAGATTTCTCTTTTGCTCAGTTGTACTTTGGGGCCCTACAAAGAGTGAGTTCTGGGAAATGTAGTCCCAGCTTTCCAAATTGAGGCATAAAACTGCCAGAGATGTGTCTACAGTGCAGCTGGAGACCTGTTCCAATCCTGGCTTGGATTGAGTAGTGGGAGTGGGGCCTAGGAGTCTGCATTTCTAACAAGCTCTGGTGGTGCGAGTTCTGTCAATCCGCAGACAGATAAGAGTGAAAAAATTGCCCCATAATGAGCATCAGAGCAAGCTCCTGCCACCTTCATCTTATTTTCTGTTTAAATAGTGTCACCTAAGCTTCCCTCATGAGAAAACAGAAAATTGGCTCATTTGTGAGGAAAAAGGGCAATACCTTAAAATGTCTTAACCTCTTGCTTCGTTCTACGTTCAAGGAGACTATGGCAACCCCTGGTCTCCTTCAGACAGGGTATATGGACTTGGCTCCAGACGGCAGTCCACCACCGGGCGTCGCATCAGTGCTTTGTGGGGTGCTGATTTCCATCTTTCCTCCCTTGATCAGAGCCGCAAGACCAAAGGCAGAAACCTCCTGCTAGCAGGGAAAGGAGGTTTTGTGTGTGTGTTCATTTCATCACCTTGCTTCTTTGCAAGAAGTTGCCCCAGATTTTGATTTATGGAGCCCATACCCAAGTGACAAATTAGGGCACAGAGATCGTATTATATAAGGGATGAGTTATCGGAGTAATAAGCACGTGTAAATAGCATTTACATATTTAATGATCATTTTATTCTATAGCAATTTGCATTAAATATTCAGAAATAATATTCTCTTTCCTCATGTAAAAGCCTTCCCTCAAGTGCATTATTACTACTCTGGGAAAAGAAACTCTATCATGCCATTATGTGGCACGTGACAGCATAGAAGCTGTCATTACTGTGTCAGTCACCTGGAAGTCCTCATCTCTGCCAGTCTTATGGGATCACCTTTGATTGTGACAGTGAAGTGAAATGGCTGGAGTGCCACTCCCACAGGACAAGACACCCATTCCTCACTTGCCACGGGGCCAAGGGCTTTCAAGGGCTTTTGTTTCTTCTCGTCTCTTTTTGCTCCCATGTTTTATTTCAACTTTATTCCGAATGTCCCCTGAAGCTCACTTTTGTGACTATTCATTTCACTTCACCCCATTCTCAATGCACTGAATACCGACCCATTTTGATTTGTTTTGCTTTTCCTTCAAAACACCATTCATGACAGTCGCTTGTGTTCAGAAAGATTCTGACTAACTAACTTGGAGGTCAAGCAAGGCTAGAGATGACAGCCGGACAAAGAGCAGCAGGTGACTTTAACCAGAAGACTGGACAGTCCTCTGCTGAAGGGAGGATCTACCTGGCAGATTTCTCTCCCGGGGCAGGGCTCCAAGGTCCCCACCATCCCTGTAGTTTCTCCTTTCATCCCTGCTCTCCAGCAGGGCCTCCCGCCCAGCATGGCGGCCTCCTGGAGCTCTGCGCTGGCTCCCACTTGACCCAGCACAGCAGCATCCCACCTGTCGCTGTGCCCTGCCTAACGAGGCCACACCGGGGTGCTCACTGTGCAGCCCCAGTGACGCATCAGGATGTTCTGCTGCACACACGCACATGCACGCATGTGCACACACACACACAACATTCCTCATCTCAGTAGGAATTTTGTTACCAGCTGACATTGATGCAGTTGACCCTTGAACAACATTTGAGTTTGACTGTGTGGGTCACTTACACGTGGATTTTCCTCTGCCTCTACCACCCCCAAGACAGGACGACTAACCCGCCCCTCCTCCTCCTCAGTCTACTCAACCCTGAGGTTGAAGATGATCCCCTTCCACTTAATGAATAGTAGATGGACTTTTCCGAGTTTCCTAAAGTTTTCTTTCCCTGAGTTTATTATACAAATACAATGTATAATACTTAGATGTATACATATACAAAATATGTATATGTTAATGAACTGTGCTAGCAGTGGGGCTTCTGGTCAAGAGTAGGCTGTCAGTAGTTAAGTTTGGGGGAGGCTAAAGCTATATGCAGATTTTCAACAGCACTAAGGCTGGCAACCTCAACCCTTATGTTGTTTGAGTGTCAACCATAGTAGATTTGTCTCCCCCCCCCCGACTATATTCTCCTAACAGCAAACCTTTGCATCCCCCACAAAGGCATCTACCACTTCCATTTTCACTGTAAGTGATGTTTGTGGGGGGTATGGGAAAGAAATACATCATTTGTTTGGGGAACCTGAATAATTGTTCAAGTTGCTTCCCCAAAACAAATGTTTTGCAATCATGGAATGAGGCATATGATTCATTCATATTTTGTACACCAGGAGCAGGGCACATCATCATAACAATAAAGGGAATGTCTCACCCTCCCCATGTAAGGTCACTACTGTCACAACTCTTATTTTCTTTTTCTCAGTGAGCTGGAGTTACTAGTGGGCTCTCTATCTGTGGAGAAAATGTGTTCAGTGTCCCCGTGGTAGCAGGGCTTGGACCCCTTTGTTCAAAGCCTCGCAGGCTCTTTCTGTACTGAATGCTACCCTGCCAGCACCCTGACTTAGAGCAGGGCAAGGCTACCTATACTCAGGGGGCTCTGGCCAGGCAGTGGTCTGCACCCACAGCTCTGCATGTTCCTTCCATGCCTAGAAGGCCAACCAGTTCCAGGTCAGTGCTGAGGTGCTGAGTTACAAGATCTGGGGAGCCTGGTTCCCATTCTCCTGCACCTTTCCTATTCCAAACATACCCTAGGATCTAAGCAATGAGGAGGATGGTTCCAGTGAGTCCCAGTGGCTTGTTCATGGCCATTTGCTTCACATGGCCATGAACAAGCAGAGAGCAGACAGCACCTTGTCCGTAGGTGAAGATTGGCATAGAACCTCAGTGTCAGGGTCACAACATGCTGTCTCTGACTTTTACCTGCAGTGACTTCTGCTTCCTATGCCTGCCTCGGACTTTTAGAGCAGATTCTGCTGTCATGGGTAGTCGCTAAGGGCAGTCACCTCTGCCTCCCAAACTCTCTCCTCCTAATTTAACTTGCCTCATAAGAGTACTTCAAGAATGCCTGGGAACTCTGCCATCCCAGTCATTGGATTCCAAAGGCTTTCACAATAGAAGAATCTCAGAAATCCTTGGTTCTGCTTCTATATATGGCAGCACTGTCTGTACTTTCTTTTGCAATAATCACTGATTGGTGTGTATATCAGTGATTTTTTTCTCCTGTCTCTTGGTTGTATAGTCAAAATTTGTACTTATGAGAATCCTGACTCTATTCATCCTAAGAAACATTTGTGGGCTGTGAGGCAGAAGTCTCATGGCATGGAAGCATTTGAAGTTCCCCACCTAAGACACGGATTCTCAGTATAGGGGCTCTTTGCTTTTCTGTCTCAGATGTGTCTGTGTTGTCACAGATGCTTGGTGTATTTCTTGACATGTTTCAATATCCTCTTCTCCAATTTCTGCCACTCCCAAGACAACACCCAGGCTGAGGTTGCATGCAGTCTATATCAAGTGGGATAGTCTACTGGGGATGCCTTTCCAGATCAGTCTGAAAACGTCGATTTTCAAAAAATAATCTTTTTTCTTCTGTAAGAAATTCTGTGTCTATAGATATTGACACAGAGGGATTTGCTGGTTAGTTTCTTTCCTTGGAATTTAATTGGGCTGTGTGTGTTCTCAAATAGAGCATTCTCTGCAAAGTTAGAAGAACAATTTCAGAGAAGTTTCCAAGTGTCCATCCGGGGCGGGACCTGGGATGAGACAAATGAGGCTCAGGAGCAAAACTGAAGGCATCCCCAAATACTGCAGCCGTTAAGATAAACAATGGTTTAAATACATACTATTTAATGCAATATATTAAATAATTAGATTAATGCAAAAATCTATGACAATCATAAGATCAAAATTGCAAATACAGATGGAATCAGTAGAATGGAGTTTTCTTTTCCCCCCAGGCCCTGATATAACTAGGCACACCACTGATCCCATCTTTATTAAAAATGTTGATATTTTGTTAAAAATGGAATCCCCCACCTTTTTTTTCTTTTTTGAGACAGAGTCTCACTTTGTCACCCTTGGTAGAGAGCTGTAGCATCACAGCTCACAGCAACCTCAAATTCTTGGGCTCAAGGGATTCTCTTGCCTCAGCCTCCCGAGTAGCGGGGACTACAGGTGCCCACCACAATGCCTGGCTATTTTTGTTTTGTTTTGTTGTGTTTCACTGGCCCAGGCCAGGTTCGAACCCACCAGCCCTGGAGCATGTGGCTGCCGCTCTATCCACTGAGCATGGGCACAGCCCGTATTCCCCTTCCTTTTGATTCTGAAAAATATGGCATCCATATTATTTCTCTTGATGACTTAGGTTTTTGGCACCCAAAGTGAGCACCACGCTCACTTCATCCTCATCTGGGCTCTGCTCTATCTTCTTTGGGTGGTGACTTGAGGGCCAGCACAGCTCATGCTCTGGGCATTTGAGTTGCAAGGCATTATGGAGAGTGCTGAGTCCTTAAAGCTTGAGGACAATAGCAAGGCATTATAAAAGCAATGAAGCAAAACAGAAAACTCAGCATTCAACTTTGGAAATCTCGGTTTGTGTTAGAAAACTTCTTGTTCTTTAGGATCTCCCACATACTGTTGACAGTGGGAATTCTTCCTTCCCTGATCTCATGAACACTTTGCTAGCAAGCTTTCCATAACCCAAATAGCAAATTAAGAAATTTAGCTAATCAAAATGTGTTCCTCCACTAAGGAATTATGCAACAAGTTTCTAAGTATTTCTTTTCTCTTGGTAAGGCACATTTTTATGCAAAATGTGTGCCCTCCCACTGGTGGCTGGTCTTAATAATACAAAGATGAACAGAATTTCCTTCTGGCTTTGGGGAGGCCATGCTCTCATTCTATGGTCCTCAATCAGACTGTGCTACAGTCTCACCCTTGAGCTAAAAGAAACTGAGTGTCTGGTGCTGGACATCTGTATTGTAGTCAGGTTCACAGTTGACTCTGAAGCACAGTGAAGACTGTACATTACCATCTTAGCTAGTGGACATATGCAAATAATTGTCAAAGAATTCAAGTGCAAGGCATAGTGGAATAGGGACAAAATGGAAGTAGAGATTGGCTCTGCCTGGAAAGCTTTTCACAAAGGATGCAACACCAGAGACCTTGAAAGATGAAAAGAAAAGGCTTAGCCATCACATTACACTCTGAGCACTGGAGAGAAGTGTTTAGTTCCGACAGAGCAAGGTGACTGCATGAGTCAAGACCAGAAATTACCTGCAGCACACTCAAGAGGACACTGGTCATAGAAAATGCCCATGAGTGTGTGTGTGTGTGTGTGTGTTGGAGGGAAATGCCATGAGGTAAACCTGTGCCCTGATGTGTTTTTAAAAAGCTACATATGCATTTCCCTTCTTGGTGAAGAACATTCTTTATCAGCATATTAAAGGTGCTGAGAGACCCAACCCACTGATTTTGAGATCAAATGAATATAACCTACATTTGGTCAAAATCTTTTTTCTTTTTTGTTTTGCTTTATTATGTTCTCACTGAGCATCTTTAACATTATATACCTAAATAGTATGCTATGAAATATACTTAGGAAATACTGGCAGAGACCAGAAATTCCCAATTGTTTCTCCGTGGAACAGTGGTTTCAGAATTAGAATACACAGCAAATCACAACAAGAAAAACAAAAGCAAAGAACGATCAACCAAACTTCTACCAGCAACTGCTGACAGTTTCGTTTGTTTGTTTTACATTCTTTACTTCTACTAGTCCATATCAATACATTTTTAAAATTTGTAATCAAAATATAGATGATATCTTATGTTCTTGTTTTCTCAAACTGAACTGTAAATCTCTTTTTTTATATCCCGTGGTTTTAATAATTAGTATTTTTAATAATTCATTAAGCATGTATCATAGTTTACATACCATTCCCCCTCGTGTGAGTTCAATCCCAATGCTTCTGCAATTATAAATAATTTTGCTGTAGAGAACAGGTAAAATTATACTTTCATTCTAGAATTATTTCCTTAGAATAAATTCCCAGAAGTATGATAGCCCAGTTATAGGATCTGAGCATTATTATGCTGATGGAAATATTTGGTCTTGGTGGAATTAATAACTTTGTATCTCTGGAGTGAAGTTAAGAAATGAATAAGATTCTCAAGAGTTGTCAAGATACCTCCCTACATAATTTATCTCCTGAAATCAGATTTCCCAGTAGACAGATTCAAAATATAGAGAGTCCCTATACTCAGAGTGCATAGGACCTTTCCAATATTTTTTCTTTACCTATTGAGTTTATAGAGACAGAAATTGGGGTCCAATAATTCTCAGGTTGCCAATTTCCGTCCTTGCTTTGTTCTGGTCATTTCCTTCTGGCACAGAGGTATGTCCATGCTACTGCCCACTCCCCAATTCAAGAACTGGAGAAAGATGCCAGTTTGGAATGTATCCTTTCAATAGGGAACAATTTGTGGCTAAAAAATCTTTTATCATTCTCCACTCTGTCATTGTTGAATTTTATTTTTTTAATTTTTATTTTTTATTTCATATTGATATGAGAGTACAAATAATGATGTTACAAAGTTTGCATTTGTTAGGTAAGGTCCCTGTGGTAGTTGTGTCCTGCACCCGGAAGGTGTGCCTCATACCCTTACATCATGCCCATTAAGTGGGAGCACACCAATCCCCCTCTGTCCTCTCCTCCCTTTCGCCCATCTCCCACATTGAATTGAATTGAATTTTTCTCTTGTGTTGGCAAGTATTAGTTTATCTACTGGCTTCATGTTAGTATTGAGTACATTGGATACTTGCTTTTCCATTCTTGCAATACTTTACTAAGAAGAATGTGTTTCAACTTCATCCAGATTAATGTCTACATCTTTTTTGTTTGTTTAGCAAGCCCGGGCTGGTTCGAACTCACCAGTCCTGGAGCATGTGGCCAGTGCCCTACCCACTGAGCACAGACACCCCTGTCTCCATCTTTTTTAATGGTATACATATACTGCAGTTTATTAACCATGTATGAGTTGATAGACATCTATGTTGTTTCCACATCTTGGCGATTGTAAATTGAATTGCAATAAACAATCTAGTGCAAATGCCTTTATGATAAAATGATTTTTTTTTTCTAGGTAGATGCCTAGTAATGGGAATGCAGGACCAAATAGGTGGTCTAATTTGGGTTATTTGAAGATTCTCCATACTTCCTTCCAAAGAGGCTGTATTAGTTTATAGTCCCACCTATAGTGTAAAAATGTTCCCTTCTCTCCACATCTGTGCCAGCTTCTGCAGCTTTGGGACTGTGATGTGTGCTGTTCTCACTGGGGTTAGGTGATATCTCAGGGTGGTCTTGATGTGCATTTCTCTGATAATTAAGGACCATGGGCATGTTTCCATAAGTTTGTTAGCTACTCATCTATCTTCGTCAGAGAAGGTCTCTTACCTAGTGGTAGATGGGATTGTTTGCTTTTATTGTTGTTGTTGTTGATTAATTTGAGTTCTCTATAGTTCTAGTTATCAAGCCTTTGTCATAACACCCAAATATCTTTTCCCATTCTGAAGGTTGTCTGTTGGCTTTAATTGTTGTGTCCCTAACTGTGCTAAAGTTTTTCAGCTTAATTAAGAAAATAAATAGCATGGCGGCTCTTGTGGCTCAGCGAGCAGGGCGCCAGCCCCATATACCGAAGGTGGCGGGTTCAAGCCCGGCCTCGGCTGAACTGCAAAACAAAAAAATAGCCGGGCGCTGTGGCGGGCGCCTGTAGTCCCAGCTACTAGGGAGGCTGAGGCA
>CAUYON010062773.1:0-33093 GCA_963573935.1 Arctocebus calabarensis | reverse complement strand
TGGCCGGGCATTGTGGAGGGCAGTAGTCCCAGCTACTTGGGAGGCGGAGGCAGGAGACTCGCTTGAGCCCAGGAATTGGAGGTTGCTGTGAGTTGTGATGCCACAGCACTCTATCCAGGGTGACAGCTTGAGGCTCTGTCTAAAATAATAATAATAATAATGATAAAATATGACTACTTAGTATAAAGAATACTTTGAATTAAAGTGCATTTGAAATCAGAAAGCATTGGAAGGAGTTTGCATTGAATCAGAAAGCGTTGGCATAGGCAGGTCTCCAGCCCACCCCTCTCCACAGGGCAAAACAATTGTGCCTCGTTTGTATTCCTGCTTTTACCCCACCCATCTGTGGCCCCGTTTTTACCCCATCTATGACATGTTTGTGATATGTCTGAGGGAAGGAAATGGGAAACACACAGTGGAAACCCACTCCATGTTGAAGCATTTTAAGAAAGGGTTTACAGGAGACTATGTGGTAATTATGTCTCTGGGGAGACTGAGAACTTTGTGTGAGCAGGAATGACTCAAATGCCTTGTTGTTCAGGTGATTGTGATATCTTCTGAGATAAAATTAGTTTTAATCCTGTTCTTAGAGTTCAAATGTTTGAAGATTATAAAACTGCCACATCTGTAATATTTCTAAATTTGCTATATTTATTTTTGTAACTTCCTATTTTTTAATTAAATCATAATTGAGTACATTAGTGCAATCAAGGGGCACAATGTTCTGACTTCATATACGATCTGACATATTTTCATCAAACTGTTTAACATAGCCTTCATGGCATTTTCTTAATCACTATATAAAGACATTTATATTCTGCATTTAGTACGTTTCATCTGTACCCTTCTAAGATGCACCATAGGTCTGATGCCACCAATCGCCCTACCTCCACCCATCCTCCTAAATTTGCTATATTTGACTGTGAGCTTATATTCTTGATTTTGATTTTAAGCCTCTGAATTCTGAGGTCTAGAGAGGTAACGATGGTGAGGCCTAAGGGCATGCTCCCCATACATAGGCTAGTAGCTACAAGGTATAGTCCAGCCCACATGACCCCTTCTTCCCTGCTCCAACCCCTTGGGCTATTCTGAGAGAAACTGGATATTCTGGTTTACTGCTTTCTATCTTGAACTCTGCACCTGGTAAATAAATTAAGAACACAGGTCCAGCTCCATCCATGTAAACATGAAAGAGGTAAAGTCTCCATCTTTCTTTAAGGCTGCATAATATTCCATGGTGTACATATACCACAATTTATTAATCCATTTGTAGGTCGACAAGCACTTGGGCATCTTCCATGACTTAGCAATTATGAATTGGGCTGCAATAAACATTCTGGTACTTATTTCTTTGTTAAAATGTGATTTTTGGTCTTCTGGATATATACCTGGTAGAGGAATTATAGAATCGAATGGAAGGTCTATTTTTAGGTCTCTAAGTGTTCTCTAAACATCTTTCCAAAAGGAACATATTAGTTTGCATTCCCACCAGCATCCCTTTTCTCCACACCCCACGCTAACATCTCTGGTTTGGGGATTTTGTCATGTGGGCTAATCTTACTGGAGTTAGGTGAGATCTCAAAGTAGTTTTGATTTGCATTTCTCCAATGATTAAGGATGGTGATTATTTTTTTCATGTGCCTGGAGGCCATGCACCTGTCTTCTTCAGAGAAGTTTCTCTTCAAGTCCTTTGCCCACCCTGAGATGGGATCACTTGTTCTTTTGTTGCGAATACATCTGAGTTCTCTGTGAATTCTGGTTATTAAACCTTTCTCAGAGACATAACATGAAAATATCTTCTCCCAATCAGAGGGCTGTCTGGTTGCTTTACTTACTGTCTTCTGGGCTGTGCAGAAGCTTTTTAGTTTGATCAGGTCCCAGTAGTGTATTTTTGATGCTGCTTCAATTGCCCGGGGAGTCCACCTCATAAAATATTTTCCCAGACCAATTCCTTCAAGAGTTTTCTCTGCACTTTCTTGTAATATTTTTATAGTTTCATGTCTTAAGTTTAAATCTTTGATCCAGTGAGAATCTATCTTAGTTAATGGTGAAAGGTATGGGTCCAGTTTTAGTCTTCTACAGGTCACCAGCCAGTTCACCCAGCATCATTTGTTAAATAGGGAATGTTTTCCCCACTGAATGTTTTTAATTGGCTTGTCAAAGATCAAATACTGGTAAGTAGCTGGGTTCATCCCTTGGTTCTCTATTCTGTTCCATACATCTACCTCTCTGTTTTTGTGCCAGTACCATGCTGTTGTGATCATTATCGATTTATAGTATAGTCTAAGGTCTGGTAGTGCGATTCTTCCTGCTTTTTTTTTAATTTCTGAGTAATGCTTTGGCTATTTGAGGTTTTTTCTGATCCATCGGATTCTTGAAGTGTCATAGGTCAGGTCCCTTAGAGACAGGGTTTCCTGTGGAAGTGCTTTATTGAGGGATGCTCTCAGACAAACCTGCAGGGAGATGATGGGGACCTGATAGGGAAGGAGGAGAAGGAGCTGAACAAAGATGTGATTTTAGCTGGTTCCTAACTTGAGTTCATCCTTCAGGGAGATGGACTTGCTTTGTGTCACCCCTTGCAGGGCATGTGTGACCTCCCAGGTGAGGTGGCTTCAATGGAGAGGACAGTTCTCACTCATTATTGGCAGCCAGCACTTACAGCAACTTGGAGGTGGGTGCACCAGTGCCTCACTGAGGATCTGGATAGGACTCCAACCGCATGTTCTGTGGAAGTTTCTGCCAGCTGTTTAAGGTTACAGAATAGTATATATATAATGCAAAGGTTTGCTGCAAGACCATGTGTTTTATTCTTTTCAGGTATTCTCTGGGAAAAGGTAAGAGGAGGTTTGAACTGACTCCAAACAATTGAAATGTGCCCTCAAGCCTAAATGGTTTGGCTGGAGCTGAATCATGATTATAGGACAGAAGAGAAAATTTTTTAACCATTTGACAAAAATGAAGCAATATATAAATTTTCCGCTTGCTGGGAGATTGAGTGAGAGGAAATCCATGTCACATCTTTTACCCAAAGCAAAGAAAGAGGTGCTTCCTGTGAGCCCCCAGAATTTCTGAGGGTTCAGAAATCAGTGGTAAAGAATTCTTGGCTTACAGTTCTATAAAATCCTCAGTGTTTTTATTTTTCTTTGAGTAGGCAACTTGCTCAATTAGCCCATCCACACCATCCACAAATACATCTTACTTCATTACTTCAGGTGGAATAGAATCAAGTTGTTTCATGCCAAGAAATCCTCTTTAAAAAAAAAAAAAAAGAAATCCTCTTTAACCAGAGTTTAAGTGGTTTCAGGGACAGAAAAAAAATGCCAGCTCCCTCTCTTCTTTTTTGATTCCTGTTTTAAAAGGAGCTCTTGCATGCATAAGATCATTGTATGAATTATGTTTTAAGGTGTAATTTTGATACATTTCAAAAAGATGTACATTAAGCCTCCAAATTCCTTTATCTTCAGATTTTTAAGTGTTTACTGTTTGTTTAGTAATCAGATTTCCTATGTTTGATTTCCTAGAAGCTAATGGTTGAAAAGGTTGGTTTGTAAGTAGAATCAAGTTCAGAATTTTCTGTGTTTTGAGAGTTGCTAGGTAAATTTAAGATAGAGCAGCCATAGGATGCTGGCCTTAGCACTGAGATCAAGCTTTCCCTGCCTTTCTAAGGATGATAAATGCCTAAGCCTGCCAAGCCTTGCCATCTGCTCCTCTTTGCTATCTGTTCCTCTTATTTATAGGTCCAGTGGGATGGGGTAGTGAGGAGGGAAGAGACAGGATACTGAAGAAAGGAAGTGACTCGCTCTGTTCTTTATAAACTTACAGCTTTTCCCATGGTTATTTATCTTTATTGATTCATTGCAATCACAAGAACTAAGGAAAAGTGTAGCAACCTAAGGTGAAACACTCTGAAGGTTGGCATTCCAATATGTGCTTACCAGTGAGACATGGGAGTGCTAATTTCCATGCCCAGACACCAAGGGAACTTGATGCCCATGGATATGTACAGTTAACTCTCCATCCAAGGGCTGATGGCTACACCTCCCTCTTCATCAAACTCTCCCACCTTAATCTGGCCATTGTCAACTCTGCCCTTCATTATTATCTCTGTTATACGATGAGCAGTTATGGAGAGAGAAAGGATGTGAAACAGCATTCCCTGTTAGCAGTTTTTTCAAAGGGGTTTAGGTGAAACTAAAGGTTGAAGCTAATAACTACCAAGTTTCTGGGTCATTTGTTCTCTACCTAATTAAAAAAAAAATATCTCTTACAATGGAAAATTTCAAACATTATGTAGAAGTAGAGAGCATGTACTGATCACTGTTTAAACAATTACTAATTCATGACCTCTGACATTTTATCTATCCTCCTCCCCCATTTCCCTTTCACCCTGGATTATTCTGAAGCAAATGCCAGATGTCCTTTTGAGAACTAGTTTGAGAATGCCTTTTTTTATCATAAGAACTTAGACTCAGCTGCTTAAATTAGGATCATCTTCCCAAAAGTAAAGGAGAAGCACAATCCACCAAAATATAGCATGTAGCCAGACAGAAAAATCAATCTACTAAGCAGCTGAAATGATTGAACCACGTGGTCCTGCTCACCCCTGCCTTGACCATGTCCCTCTGCCCTTGTTTGTACCCTCGGAAGGGCACTTCCATTGAATCAGTCCTTTAGTTTGGAACTTCACTGTAGATGCTAAAACAACAGTGCTTTTGCCTGTTTAACCTTTGAGTTTAGAAAATTCAACCCACGCATGGCTGTGGGTCTCCTTTGAGATAGCGTGTGGACTGGGTGTTCTTAATGCTATTCTATCTAACAAATGAGATGAGCAGAGTCCTAGCCAGACCCATGAGAACGGAAGGACTGAACATTTATGAGACTAACATAGTCCTAATTTTTCTATTTCCTTTCCCGGCACAAGCCTAGGTTCTACCGAGAGCAGATAACCAGCTATTATGATCATTTGGTAGATGAAAATATATGAGGCGTGATATCATAACCAGATCTCAAAGTTTAATGGAATAAAAAGAAGATCTACATCTTTTGACATGGACCATCACCCAGCCAGATGCTAGATAAGATCGAAATAGGAAAATGGAACCCTAGAGTAAGAATCAGATAGCTCCTGGCAGGTGAATTGGACATGCTCAATGTTGTGTAACACCATGAACTTCAAACACTGGCTGCCAAGAACCCTCTCTTGGTTATTTGTTCTCTCTTATCCTCATTAATAATTCAGTGTCCATAGGGGTATAAGATTTCAGGCCTATAAGAAAAACTTCTCACACCTGACTTGCTTTATTCCAAAGTAAGGAAGTATTTGCCTGAATTGTTCTTTTCTCCATTACTAAACAAAAAGCAGAAGTGGGACTATCCAAGAAAGATAGAGTCATATCATGCTGCACAGACCAATATTTAATTTGCTCAATTTTTGAAATTTGAAATGCAGGCTATTTTTCTATGATTTAGATAATGTCACATAGTGTTTACTAAAAGACATATTCACTTGGAATTGTCCAATGTAGAATTTTCCTGTGTGATGGTTTGGATATGTGTCCTTAAATATTTATGATTCAGTAATAGAAATTGCTCAAATTTGTCAAAGCATGATGTGCTGCTTCAATTCATGCAATTTTCCCTTTTCATTTCTGTGGAAAGCCTAAGAGAATAATGTTCTTTTACCTTAAAAAGTAAGATTACCTTTAAAGAACACTAAATTAGACAGAGGCAATTAAGAAAAGAAATAGGAAATGGAGCAAATGAAATTAGCGATGTTTTAGTAGCTCTTCATATATTCTCTTTACCCTCTGTCTTTGGTGACTTTAAAATTAAATGCACTGAGAATTCTATCTCTAAATAATGGAAATTCACTCCTTTAATGGAGTCCCTTCAGCTAGGACATTCAGTTCTTTTTTGGTAAAGTCAAGGCTGTTTGGGGACCACATTGTGCCATTATAAATTTTAAAACGATGCCCTTCCTCTCAATACACTGCCATTTACTGGAATACTGTCACAGTCAATGTTTAAGTCTCTGACGTTTGTGGTGCTCGTCATGCCCATTAGGGTGGGGCTTTTGTGCAGTGCACGGCCTGCACCACTCTCTGTAGTTCGCACATGATGTTAACTTGAGAGTCTTTTCACTGGAAATTTACTCCTGTCAACTTATCTTTGAGTATTCATTTTTCAAAGAAATTTAAAACTCACCATTGAAAACTAAATGATTTTCATATTTGCAAATAGCCTGGAACTACTTTGTTGTGTTGTTGCCATTTGGTTTTTCCTTCTCATTTCACCAAGTTTTTCTTTTTCCCTCCCTCCCTCTCTTCTTTCCTTCCTTCCTTCCTTTTAATAGAGTCTGGGCCTCACTCTTGCTATGGCTGTTTTTTGTGGGGGTTTTTGTTTTTTGAGCAGAGTCTCACTCTGTCGCCCTGGGTAGAGTCCTGAGTGTTTTCATAGCAACCTCAGACTCTTAGGCTCAAGTGATTCTCCGGCCTCAGCCTTCCAAGTAGCTGGGACAAATAGGTGCCTGCTATAACACCTGGCTCCTTTCTCTTTCTCTTTCTCTTTTTTTTCTACTTATATATATATTTTTTGATCCCTCTTTTCATTATTTATTATTATTATTTTTTATTAAATCATAGCTGCATACATTAGTGCAATCCAGGGGTAAAATATGCTGGTTTCATATACAATCTAAAATGTTTTCATCAAACTGTTCAACAACATACCCTTCATTTCCTTTTGGAAGGATGTTTGGAGAGTACTTAGAGATCTAAAAATAGACCTTCCATTCGACCCTGTAATTCCTTTACTAGGTATATACCCAGAAAACCAAAAATCACATTTTTTTCTACTTTTAGTAGAGGGAGGGTCTTGCTTTTGCTTCGGCTAGTCTCAAATTCCTGAGCTTAGGCAATTACCTACCTCGGCCTCTCAGAGTGTTTGGTTTCAGACATGAGCAACCATGCCCGGCCTTACCAAGCTTTTCTTATACTTTTATCTGTTCTTAAACGCCGCCGTTGTCCTCTGGGATTACCCTCTGTCATTTTCCTCCCATTTGTGACATCTGTACTGAATTGTTATGTTGAATTAGTATGCTTCCAGATTGTTTAGGGTTGTGTTTCTCTTCAGAATTGAGTTTAAATCTCCTTTCACACTCTGAAGAGGGATGTGCCTTTTTCTTCATTTCCCGTGCATCTTTATTTCTATTGGCTTGCAGTAGTATTCTGTGTTGTTTATGTAATTTATAATAACTAGGAATTAAGTGTAAATTGGTAAATCTCTGTTGCTGGGCGTCTAGTACCGATGTTCTTCTCTAGACTTTGACAGGTCATATGCAGCAATGATACAACCAAAACGCATCTACTCTGTTTAGGGCTGAAGCAACCCTCTTGCGTGATGTGGCAAGGAAAGGGACCATGTGTATTTCGCTAGCATTATCTGCACCTTGTATGTGTCAGCGTCCCGCCTCACTGCTGTGGAGACTGAGTTCGTCGGTGCTGAGCTCACCTCAGCAGAAAGCTCATTGTCTTTGCTTATGTATAAAGTCAGATTCCTCTAAGAGGTCTGCGTCCCTCCACAAGCTGACATTTCAAGTGTCTGGGAGTGCAGTGTTCATTTCCTTGGCCTGTGCTTGGCTCTGGCTCTCCTGGTCTGGCCTCTCCACTGTGGCGGCTCTCGACAAGGCCTGGCATTGTGCTCCTCGTCCTGAGAAGTTTCCTGGCTCCGTGGTGACTGAATGCTAGAGCCATGGAAATTGGAGCTTGTTCCTTGAAAACGGGTGTTAGGTGGTACTTATTGGCCTGCGTTTAAGGCAACCCCAGGAGGCATTTGTACTTTTCAGAGAAGAAAATCTAAAACACTACTAATACATTTTTTCCTAAAATGTTCTATTTTTCTTCTGTAATATTTTATATAGCCTCTTCCTTCCATAGCTTTCAGACTTCTGAAACAGAAGCATACTGAGGTGCTGAGGCTTATAATTTAGATACAGTTGTTTCTGCCTATGTCTTTTACAACTGTCCCTCACAGCTTACTTTTGAAAAGGCTAAAAGTCTTTGAAAAGCTCAAAGCAGGCAGTACATGTAGCTCAGTCGGTAGGGTGCTGGCCACATGCACCAGGGATGGTAGGTTCGAACTCAGACCGGCCTACTAGAAAAAAAAAAAAATAGCTGGGTGTTGTGGCGGGCACCTGTAGTCCCAGCTACTCAGGAGGCTGAGGCAAGAGAATTGCTTAAGCCCAAGAGTTTGAGGTTGCTGTGAGCTGTGATTCCACGGCACTCTACCATAGGCAACAAAGTGAGACTCTTGTCTCAAAAAAAAAAAAAAAAGAAAGATTGAAGCGGAAGCTTGCCAATGTATGGAGATTATTTCAAGACTAAAAGTCTACAAAAGTAAAGGATCCTAAACATAAACTTAATATTTATGTTTTTTAAGTTTTAAAAATAACTTATTTCTAGAGAATATAGGAATATAAAAGAAGAAAAAAATCACTTAGAATCCTACTAGCTAGAGACAGTCACTGCTAAGTTGGTGTGGTACATCCTTGCCAATTTTTTTTCTATTTATATATATATATGCTTTCTCATAAAAACTGGATCCTACTATGAATACAGTTTTATGATCTTTTTACCTATTATGAATATCTTTCCATGTCAGTAATCATAAACTAATATTATTCTCTTAATGTTTGCAATGGTATTCAATGTTGGCATGCATAATTTATTTAATCAGTCTTCTGTTATTGCTGTTATTGGGTATTGAAAGTCCTCCCCCCAAAATTGTGGTAATATAAACACTTTCAAGATAAAAGGACTCACAATAGCATTCACGTTTTTCAGGCTTTTGCTGTGAATTGTAACATTTGCTTCTTAAAAGGTTGAATCTACAGTTAAATTCTGCCAGGAGCTCGTGAGAAAGAAAGACTGATTGATTCGTAGTGATGTGAAGCATTTTGTTCATGGAGAGATATTCCTATTTGTTTTTCATATATTTTCTTTTATACTCATTTATTCTGTTTTTGTGGTTATTCTGGTTTGGACTTTTTGTTTGATTGTTGCTGTTGATCTTTTATTATTATAAAAATTATCAAACCAGAGTAGAATAAAATAATAAGTCACTATCTCTGTCACCCAGACTGAACAACTATCAACATTTTGCCACACTTGCTTCACCAATCCTTTTCCCCCTTATATTTTAAGTCACATCCCAGATACCATACTTTGACTCCCAGATTCTTTGGTAAATAGCTCTAAAAATAAGGATATTTTTCATGATATCATTCATATCTTACAAAATTGACAATACCTTTAGTTTTTAATTGCTGAGAAGTTTTTGTTTGATTGACACCAGCCCAGTGAACAGCCAATGAATGGAATAGGAGGAGAGGAAACACATCTTAGCTCCCTTGTCACCTCCAAAAATTAAAGAAGAAAAACTGATGCCTGTTTGGGTAGTAGAATGATGGCGCGACCTTGGTTCCCCTCTGAATCTGTAGTGCCAGGCTTAATTTTTAGATAAATGTCCCAGCAGAAGCTTACCAATGTATAGAGATTAATTCAAGTTTATTCACTACAGTCCCTCTTTTCTTTGAAAATGTGTGAGCCCAACATGATTGATAACTGGTTTCTAGGCCTAGCCTACTGGGGTCACAGGAGGTACCTGTTATGTCCTTTCTAAGTTTAAACAAAGAATTTTCTATTTCAGATGATCAGAGGAGAGATTCATGGTCATTTTAATCTGAAGCTTTCTTTCCAACCCCACATCCCCTGACCTGCCACTCAGGGTTCTTTTTGTTATAATAAATAAATAAGTAAATAAAATCATTTAGGAAGAGGCATCTTCATTTCTGTGATTTTGAAAAGGAGAGGGCAGTGTTCACGAATACCATCAAAACTGTGTTTTCTTTCATTGTGCATTGCCTTTATCATTGACTACAGGAAAGTTAGTAAGAAAACTGACACTAGTTTTTATACTAACATGTTAATAACTGGGCACATTTGAGAATCAGTAGTTATACAATCTCTCCTCCAAAATGAAATTAAGGGCCCACTCTGGAAGTTAGGAAAGCTACACATGGTCCTGAGTCATGAGAGTGATTGCTATCGCAGAATAAATTGACCAATTTGGGAGTTTTCTTCTTTGGTTCGCATGATATTGATTATACCTGTATAAAATCTTGGCACTTTATTTTATGAAGTGTTCAGAATTCTTTTGCAAAAATATATAGAACTAAGCATTTAATATATTCCAAATATAATCACATAAATATGTTATAAAACATATAAAAATAAATTTTAAAAGGAATATTAAGTATCTTATTACTCTTGTCTAAATATGTAGCAAATAAATTAACCAAGGAAAGTTAATATTTGAGAAAAACAAAATAAGCACTACCTAAAAGTGAAGAAAACAGCCTTAATCATGAAAATTAAATTGAAAACATGAAATAATGTTAATCTTTTTTAAAAATGGAATAGACAGAAATAAAGTGTAACGGTGGTTTTTTTTTTTTTTTTGAGCTGTGCACATGTTTTCATGTAGTCTATTCTAATTTCTCAAAAAGTTTTCTTTTGACCTTAAAGTACTTGAGAAAATAAATATTGAGAAGATAGATGTAACATCCAAATAGTTCCCTCATTCCCTATCTTCAAATAATCCCATCTTTCCTATTCTATATGTCTAAGAAGCTTTTAAAAAGTACCTTTTTTGTTCTTTGGCAAGGAATGCAATCTGTTATTGTTAGCAAGCCAGCTTTTGTTGAAAGGAAACATTTCTAGTTCTCATTTCCTTTAATTTCATTATGTAGACATGAAGATTCCATACAGAAGTTACCTGTTTCCGTTTTGATTCTGTCATATGCATGGGCCACATATTCAGAAAGTCTTTCAACTAAAGTAAGAGTTATTTTTGAAATAACTGTGGTCTTTCATGCCCATGTCTTCTTGTGGCTTTTGGGAGTATGGAAGATTGTTTTCTCAACTACTGCTTCCTGTTCACTTCAAAATGTTAATTCTGTGTGTAACTCCTGGAGTGTGTCTCAAAGTCTTAAGTGGTTCAGAAGTCAAGAGTTTCTAAAAGTCTGGTTCAGTGGTTTTAGGCAAATATATAGTATTTCAGTTCTTAAAAAACATAATGATCTATCAGTGTTAAAAAGCAGTACTGCAGTGACTAGAAAACCTATGCTGAGCAGAGACAGGGAAGCCCTTCCTCCTACCAGAAGGAATAGAAAGCCATCTAGAGAGGGGGCCTGGGAGCCATGTTCTGCTGAGGAGAGGTGGCAGCTACAGAGAGGACACAGTCATTCCACAGAACTTTCTATCCCAGACGAGGACTTCCAGTTCTCCTTTTGCAATGCACAGCTTCTCAGACATAGTGAACTCAGACAATTTGTTCTTAATTTTTCCTACAGTAAAACAAAAGAAAATTAAAATTAATCTAAATTTTTTTGGACCTTATCTAGGTCTTAGGAAAAATATGGAAGCCCTGTTAGATTGCTTGACACATAGCTGAATAAACAATCAAATACTTGAAGATAAATCTTTTTAAAAGTTATTATTCACTAAGGAAATTTGTCTGTGTGCAAATAGAAGTCAGAATATCACTTCAGGATGATTTTCCAGAAACTCTTACATTTAACAGAATTTATTCCACTCATATTCACCTTTCCATTCTTGAGTATTGAGTTAAAAACTTATTACAGAGCAAAGTCTTTACCTTCTTTGTTTAATCTTTTCCTTTGCTTTGCCATTCCCAAGTTTCATCTTAAAAAGTTGTTACTATTATCTTTTGGAAGGAAAAAAAATTAATCTGTGTTCCTCCCTTTAAAATTACTGTGTCATTACTAAACAAAGCTATTTTCTTGACTTTCTTTTACATCCTGTATCCACCTTCTTTTCCTTTTTGTTTTTGTTTTATTTTGTTAATGCCATCTAAGTGAGAATTTCTATAACATTTTGGTTTCAATGGTGGGAGGGTTTTTTTTTTTTTTTATTGTTGGGGATTCATTCTTTTGAGGATTTTCCATACTTCCTTCCAAAAAGGTTGTATTAGTTTACAGTCCCACTAGCAATGTGTAAGTGTTCCCTTCTCTCCACATCCATGCCAACATCTGCAGTTTTGAGATTTTGTGATATGGGCCATTCTCACTGGAGTTAAGTGATATCTCAGGGTGGTTTTGATTTGCATTTCTCTGATAATTAGGAACAACAGGCATTTTTTCATATGCTGGTTAGCCATTCCTCTATTTTCTTTAGAGAAGGTTGTATTCATTTCCCTTGCCCAGTGATATAAGGGATTGAGGGCTCTTTTTATATTGATTAAGTTCTCTGTAGGTGCTAGTGATCAAGCTTTTGTCTGGTTCATAATATGCAAATATCCTTTCCCATTGTGTAGGTTGTCTATTTGCTTTGGTTGTTGTCTCCTTAACTGTACAGAAGCTATTGAGTTTAATTAAGTCCCATTTGTTTATTTTTGTTACTGCAATTGCCACGGAAGTCTTCATAAAGTCTTTCTCCAGACTGATATCTTCAAGTGTTTTCCCCACACTTTCTTAGAGGAT
Source organism: Arctocebus calabarensis (assembly GCA_963573935.1). Lineage (NCBI taxonomy): Eukaryota > Metazoa > Chordata > Mammalia > Primates > Lorisidae > Arctocebus > Arctocebus calabarensis. Next base: position 20,534 of record CAUYON010062773.1, on the reverse strand, counting down.
TTTTGTTTCATGTCTTAAATTTAGATCTTTTATCCATCTTGAATCAATTTTTGTGAGTGGAGAAAGGTGCGGGTCCAGTTTCAGTGTTTTATATGTGGATATCCAGTTCTCCCAGCACCATTTATTGAATAGGGATTCTTTTCCCCAGTGTATGTTCTTGTTTGGTTTATCAAAGATTAGGTGGTTATAAGATGTTCGTTTCATCTCCTGGTTTTCTGTTCGGTTCCAGATGTCTATGTCTCTATTTTTGTGCCAGTACCATGTTGTTTTGATCACTGTGGCCTTGTAGTACAGCCTAAAGTCTTGTAGGCTGATGCCCCTGGCTTTGTTTTTATTACTAAGAATTGCCTTAGCTGTATGGGTTTTTCTGGTTCCATACAAAATGAACAATTATTTTTTTCAATCTTGAAAGTATGATGCTGATATTTTAATGAGGATGGTACTGAATCTGTAGATTGCTTTAGGAAGTATAGACATTTTAACAATGTTGATTCTTCCCAGCCATGAGCATGATATGTTCTTCCATTTGTTAATTTCTTCTGCTATTTCTTTCCTCAGGGTTTCATAATTTTCTTTATACAGGTCCTTCAACCACTATGCTTCACACAGTACATCATCAAGCCTGATTTATTTTATGAATTGAATATACCTCTTTTGTTAGGTATATTCCTAGATATTTCATTTTCTTTGAAACTACTCCGAAGGGGATTATATCCTTAATTAGTTTCTCATCTTGGCTGTTATTGGCGTATACAAAGGCTACTGACTTGTGGACATTGATTTAAATCCTGAGATATAATCTTATTCTTAGAGAACCCCAAAGACTCAACCACAAGACTCCTGGAAAGGAGGGGTGTTTTTAAGTAGATGGACTTCTGTTGTGCATGAAACAGCTTAGTGTTAACCCTTAGATGTTAAAGGTGGAAATATTTGTTCCACAATCAGCACTTAGCAAAATGTATCACTATTTAGAGCCATAATCTTTTATGTACTATTTTATTATTTATTGTAAATCTTTTCTTTTTGCAGCCCTGGCTATTGACCTCACAGCCCCTGCCATCTAATGCCCGGAGTTGTCCAGTCAGCAATGTCCCTTCATATCTTAGGCCTTAGATTTTTCTACAGGAGAAAAATAAAAATACACTTTCCACATCTATTTCGCTTTATTCCAGAAAAGAAACTCAAATAGCTAAAAGTTTTATAAGATTTATCTTTTTTTTAAGTAATAAAACCCATAAAAAGTAATGGAATACTTGGGCAATTTGAAGTACATATTATCAACTTCCAAATGTTGCTACCGAATATGTATTGAACATTTATGTGAACTAGCCAAATTTATGTGAATTAGCCAAATATTCCAGGTAGCCTTTGTCCAGGGCCAAAAGGAATATCTTGTAGTGTTAGATGGTGCTTTGTTGAGAAAATAAATGATGGTCCCCTCTACATTAGTTGTTAGTTTCAGTCTCCTTCTCTGTCAATTTTACAAATATTAACCAGAAATAAATCCTGGGTTGTTTGTTTATTTTACACAATTTTGCTCCCCCCCCTTTTTTTAGCTTATTTTCTGATGAAGGGGCTTTTTTCATAATAAAATGATGAAAATTAGGCAGCTGGAGAATCAGAAACAAGGGCCATATGGCATTCACAAACTGGCTTCTTTTCTGGAATAATTGGTAACCAACTTAAATTATCTGTTGAAGGATGGTACAAACAAGCTTCACAGTACATCATCAACTCTGATTTATTTTATGAATTGTTTTCCTCCCTGAGATGTGTCAGGTACCTTCTGGAACTTCCCTCTTCACCATCCACTCTCAACACTGACCGTTCCTGGGCTGTCCATAAACAAGATGCCAGCCTTACCACCACTTGCAGGGCGAGGTGCCCTGCCACCGCAGAGCCAGGCATCAGCAGGGAATGGGGTAGGCTACCTCACTCTGCGGTCACTGTGAGATCAAGGAGGGGAAAAAGAGCTGTGGAATACTACCTCAGTGTTCCAAAAGTGACCTGGCCCAAACTCAAAGCTACAGGTGTAGTGTCCTGTGTTCTCTTAGAACAGTGTTTTTCAACCTTTTTTATCTCACAGCACACTTGAACTTGCAGTTAAACTTCCATGGCATACTTAAATTATGTTGATAACAAAAGAGTAAAAAGAAGAATATAGTTATTGTGCTTTGAACTTCTTTCAAAAATAATTTAATTAATGATCTTTAAAAATTTTTGTGGCACACCAGTTGAAAATCACTGACTTAGAACCTGGGTGGAGAGTTCAGGATGACCTGTGTCATTGGAGAGCTGATTCCATCAAGCAAGCGCGTGACCTGTAAGGCATGCTCCAGGCTTGGTTTTCCTCCTTCCTAAACAGTGATGCTGACCTGAGCAGCAGACAGATTAATATGCAGATGTGTATGCAGCCATTGTGGTACCATGAGCTTCATATGTGTGCTGAGATAGTTATCCTTACTTCTAATGAGATGATAACTTTGTTACCCTTCCTTCTTCATTAAGGCTCAGTAATGGAGGGCAATTTGCAATCCAAAGCTGTGGGTACAGGCAATGGAGAATGTTTAGAATTACAAATTGGACCTGTGGGTAGCAGAAGTTTTAGAGAATTAGGCATTTCTTAACTTCTAGAAACAAGTAAAGACTGAAAGCATTTTCCTTTGCTCTGTTTCTTAATTGATGATGTTTTTCCTCAGCTATCCAGGATCCTTCATACTGACAAGGTTCCCCCTCATCCCGCCTTCCCCTTCCGCCTTTCCTCTCTCTCTTCCTTTTGCTCTCTCTGTTCCAGGATTTGTGGGGCTCTGTTGTCTATGAATTTACTAAGTGTTGAGAGACCATACAAAAGGCAGATAGTGAAGCAGCCTACCTGAGTTCAAATCCTGGCTCAGCTCTTGGGCGTGGGCAATAACTTCTCTGTGTCTCTTCAACTGTAAAATCAGAATGATACAGTAGTCCCCCTTTATCCACAGGGGTTATGTTGAAAATCCCTCTTAAAGCTTATATACATTGTTCTTTCCTATGCTAAATCTTTGATAAAGTTTAATTTATAAATTAGGCACCATAAGAAACTAACAGCAACAATAATCAAATAGAACAATTATAACAATACATTCTAATAAAAGTTTTGTGAATGTAGTCTCTCTTTCTCTCTCTCAAAATAATCTTGTTATATTGTACTTCGGGTAACAAGGGAGTACTGCCGTCATATGGCAGCTGCCCCCATAGGCTTCTTGTGAGGACTGAGTGAAGTTAGTGCACACAAAGCACTATTTATTTTTTGTTTGTTTTTTGAGACAGGGTCTCACTGTGTTGCCCTAGGTAGAGTGCTGTGGCATCAGAGTTCACAGCAACCTTAAATTCTTGGGCTCAAGTGATTCTCTTGCCTTAGCCCTTTAAGCAGCAGGGACTACAGGCACCTGCCACAACACCCAGCCATTTTTTTGTTACAGTTGTTTAGCTGAACTGGGCCAGATTAGAACCTGCCACTTTTGGTGCATGTGGCTGGAGCCATAACCACTGTGCTACAAGCGCCAAGCCAAAAAGCTGGGCCAGATACTTAGGGCTAGTTGCTGTTTTTTTATTGAGCATGTACTGTGTACTAAGAATTGAATCATGAAATGTCTATTTTAACCCTTACAGCACCCCTATAAAGATGATGTTTTTAAAACTCTTTTACAATGATGAAACTGAAGATTAGAAAGGTTATTGGCTTGACGAAAATAACTTAACTATTAAGTAGCAAATATAGAATTTGGACTCACATCCTCCCAATTACAAAGTCTGTGCTAAGCCACCATGCTCCTTATGTCCCGGCATTGATGGATTCAAATGCAGAGCCTTGCAGCTGTGTGTTTGACCTGAGACTGAGGCCCTGTTACCCTAATATTTGTAGTAAGACCTTACTTACACCAGGGGTAAGCCACTTTGACTTCTGAAAATTTCTCCCTTGATTCCTGGCCCCACTAAAAACATTGCCAGCCCTTTTGTGCATTTGTCATATTCAGCATGACTCCCTTCTAATTCTTTGCCCTCTCAGAAGTCTTTCCTTTTCTTTGCAGGATCATGCTGGCATCCAGGATAGAAAATCATTTGGATTGGTATTTCCCTCAGTGATTGTTTCCCTTTCACTTCAGTTCTGCTGAGTAGCTCAGTGATAATAGGGCCCCACTCCTGATATCAGTGGATTCTGCACTGGTGAAGAGGGCCTTTGAAGATGCAGGGCCGGCCCACTGCACTACTTAGCAGACCCCCAGGGCTGTCCTCAGCATACCTCCCCACAGCCTCTGCTTCACCTAGAAATCTAGGAGAAGATTGTTTCTGAATGGACCTATGGTCTTTACCTGCCCTGTCTTTTAGACTCTTCTTCTAGCTGCATGTCTACCTGCTGGCTTGTAGCACTGGCCATCAACGTCACTGTGTCCCACACGGGCTGCTGCTCTGCTGCATGCCTTGTCTCCTGCAAGCCGACCAGGCCTTGCTGCCCGCGATAGCCAGGTACAGCTGCTTGAAACTGAAGCCCCGTTCTGTTACCCCCTAGCTTAGAACACTGTAGCGCTTCTACTCATGCTGGGACAAAGCCCATGATCCCTGCCCGCTGGGGTCCAGCCTCATCTCCCTCTACACTAGGCCTCCTTCCATCTCTGCAGACGGCTGTGCTCTCTCACTGTGCTAGGGCTGCGTCCCCCAGCTCCTTAAAGCCTGATGCTCCTCCTCTCCGTTCAGCTCAGTGGTGGTTTCTGCAGCAAAGCTCTTCCTGGGGCTCACTGGCCAGGCCAGACCCCATGGTAACACTGCATGCTTCTCCTCCACAGCATCAGCCACCTTGCAGTTCATCTCATCATAGCCAGTGTTGTTGGCCATTGTGTTCCCAGTGCCTGGCAGGTTGTGAGCGTTCACTAAAGAGTTACTGTAAAACTGAGCTAATGAAGGCAGTGCATGTTTCTGTATGGCCATGATATCTCTAAATATCCTTTAGGGGACTCTTGGTATTCCCAAATGGAAGGCTCTGCATTTCAGTACAAACATTTCCATGAGCCCCACTAATTCTCAGATTTCAAGATAAGAATCTAGCCAGAATCACAGTCAGAGAAAGGCCTGACCTTTCTTTATCTTGGGCCCAAGAGCCTCCTACCTATGGCATTTCCCATGTGAACTGTCCACTTAAGTCATGAGGATGTCACTGTCACCATGTGCATAAACTTCAGAGCTAAAGATGTGGGAACTGAGAAGTCTTACACTCTTGTTTCACCAGGAACCCTCCAAGGCCTCTATTTCCTTCAAAGTTCTTTGATCCTTAGCAGTTTCTTTATGAAAAGGTTGAAAATTAGGCTAATTCTCTACCCCATCCCCTGCAGCTAACCCTTCAAAATCAAAGTGGCTCTTTCTTCATTCATTTTGTAAAGGATTTTATGTAAAGGAGACTACACTTTTTGTTAACTTGTATGGAATATTTGATTAACTTAAGTTTCCTTTTGGGCTACACAGAGATACAAATTTAAAAAACAGCTCATATTTGTGGATTACTTGCTGTTTGCCAGGCACTCTGCAAAACACAGTCCAGCTGCTCTCTTATTTAAATCTCACACCTCCTCTTTGAGGTGCAGATACTGCTACCATGCCACTTTATAAACAAGAAATGAAGGCCCAGAAAAGTTAGTGTGCAAGGTCACATAGCTGTTACTGATGGAGCCGCTTACTCCCGAGTGCTTGAACTTAGCCACTTCGCTACACTGCCTCATCTTTTAAAGAGTTTCTATTACTTGTGAGTTATTTGTATAAAACAACAAGGTATCTGCCCCTTCCCTTCTGTCCACTTCTCATTTCCTTCTGGCCTAGAGCTGGTTCATTTCTTAAGCCTGGTTAAATTTCTTGTGTTTAAGATCTAAACAAAAGCCATGCCATATAAAGTTTCATTAAGTCTAGCTTAACTGTCACATAAACCTATTTGTATGTATTTTTAAAATATTTTTAATTGACATTTTATGTATTACATATATATACACACACACATATACATACATATATGGTTTTGTTTTGGTCTTTTTTTTTTTTTTAGTATCTTGCTGTGTCATCCAGGCTGGAATGCATTGGTGCAATTGTACTGCAGCCTCCCACCTGCCCAAATAATCCTTCCAGTTCAGCCTCCCAAGTAATTGGGACTACAGGTGCATGCCACCACACTCAATTAATTAAAAAAAAAAATCGGGTTATAGAAGCAGTTCCTCACTATATTGCCCAGCTAGTCTTGAACTCCTGGCCTCAAGTGATCCTCTGTCCTTGGCCTCCTTGAATTCTGGGCTTATAGGTGTGAGCACCTGTGCCTGACCTAAAATTATATAAAATAGCCGACAGCTATTTTAAATTGCACACAGACTTTATGGACACCCAATATGTACCCAGGTGTGGTGACTCAAGCAAGTAGTCCCAGCTTTTTAGGAGGCTGAAACAGGAGGATGGCTTAAGGTCAGGAATTGGAACCTGCAATGAGATATTATGGGGCCACTGCACTCCATCCTGGCTGACAGAGCAAAGCCCTACCTCTATATATGAGGCTATATATATAATCCTGTCTCTAACACGTATCTCCTCCATTTTCATCTCAATATTCCCTTTTATAGTTAATACCAGTAACCATGGCCGTGTGTTGGGGAGTCCTAGGCTTTGTGACTTAAGATGTGCTGGTCTTCCCCTGACATGATGTTTTGCCTCAGAGAGATCCCTCCAGGCTGTGTTTCCTGCCTTCTGGAAAGACTTGGCCATTCAGAGGCCCCAGAGGGAAGTGGGATGGGGCCTGCCAAAGGCAGGGTGGGGGTGGGGTGGGATTTCCCCTCCCTCCCACTTCCGAAGCAGCAGTGTCTCTGGGGCTCTATCTCGCATCAGGTGGCCTCAGCCTCCGGATTCAATTTACCTTCCCATTCTGTCCTTCCAGCCTCAGAGTGGGTGGTGGCTTCCTGCTGTTCCTTATCTCTGAGCTGTGTTACATCTATCACTTGGGTACCCAGTTCCTACAGTTGAATTGCCTCAGTTGTAAACAGGGCTTTTCGTTTTTGGGGTTGATTCTGATGAGTATGTTCCAAGATTCTCACATGTGATTGCAATACTTACTTACAGTTTAATTTAGAGGCCCAGAAGATGGCTGCTGTGACTGAGGTAGAATCCTCTAATTAAAAGCATCCAAACCTTTGTGTTCACTGTGGCTGTAGCATAGGGGGAAGCCCTAGCAGGATGTCTGGTTGCCCTGGTTCCGGTTCTAGCTGGGTCACTCAGGGTCACTCAGATCAGGGCTTCCCTTTCATGTTAAATAAAGGTGCTTCCTGGGCTACCTTCTGATAGCAGCATTTTCTAGTTTTAACTTTTTCAGAACCAACAGAATTCCAGGTTGCCGGTTCAGTCACTGTGGGGACCAGTGAGAGGTTTCCTTCAGTGTAGCAATCCTTGACTCCAGCTGTCTGTCCTTCTCATGTGGTGCTCTCGGTCCCTGAGGGGGCCATGTGATGAGTATGAGTGAGCCATTTGGAGGGCAGTTCCATCTCCACGTGGGAAAATCCACAGACAGTCCCTTTCTGATTCTCCCCCAGGCACAGCACACTCACAGAAGGTGCAGAGCAAGGGTGCTGCTTAGTTACCCTCCTCCAGGCTGCTCCCTCCAGGGCTCAGGGTTTCAAAGATAATGTTTTATATATTCACCCCAAATATAAAACCAATAGGCTGAATGTACAGATGGCACTTGTCTGATGTAATGTCTTTTCTCTTTCTCCATTTTAAACATAATCTTCTTATATTCTCTAAACACCATTTACAACAACAACTTATCCAATATTGCATATGTATGTATTTGGGGCCAGATGCTCTGGGTGTCTTAAATAACTTCAATTTACTAAACCTCAATCCTCCTCCCCCGCCCCAGCCCTTTCTTTTCAGAAGATACATTTAGACAATCACCATTCACCTCTAATTCAAAAGATCTGCTGCCCAGTGAATCTGTGCTTCATGGAAGAGTATCTGCTCCAGGTATGGAAACATTATTGACTTTGCTTTTCCTATTGGTTGCTTAAGAATTACTTTTCTGAAGTTTGTGAATTTTCAGATTCTTTCAGCTTCTGTATTGTAGGTATTCACATAATGGTAGGTTTTAGAAGTGGGAGAAACAGCTCTAAAAGTGTTTTAAAATAAAATGTAGATAGTAATGCACCCTTCATTTTGGCTTTAATCATTCATTGTTCTTTACCTGCTGGTATTTTGTCCACATAGTGAATTTATTTTTCTTTAAAATAGCCAAGCATGACCTGAAAATAATTTACTTTAGATGAAGTCAATATGTCAAGCCAGCAGCTGAGAATATTGGGGAGGGCATGACATGACCCCAGGGGGTATGGGCTGCCACAGGACCACTTTGGTTTCCATGGAAGCAGCACAGCTTTTTAAGAAAATCTTACCATCTAGATTCCGTCTCTGTTCTTAGCCATAGTATCTACTTATGTCCATCTAATGCTCCTTTTTACCATCTCAGCCATCAATACATAATTTCTTAACCATTCTTCCTTTTTAATTTCTCTCCTCTTTAGCAAAAGGAAGGATTTGCCCCTTATCAACAGCATGGCCATCCTTCGGGGCTTATGTGTGTTACTATGAAATAAAAACATTTGAGAACCACTGCACTGTAGTCCATACTCACTCCCCACGCCCCACACGACTCCCTCCCTCAATTCAGCAGCTGGGAAACTTCCTGCAGTTGTTACCTTCGTTCCCAGAATCCCAGAAGCACCTGGTGGTCTCCATTGACATCCTTTTGTCCAAGAGAGCAGAGGGGAAGACCAAGCCATGTGTGTGCAGGTGGGGCTCACCACAGGGTTGTTAGGCCCACATTCCCTTCAAGAATAACAACTGGGTATCCCTCACACCCACGGAGCCCTGTATCACAGGGTACTGGAGATCTTATTAATTTGCAGTACAGAAAGAATCGAGTAATATCTGAAATACTGACTCTGGTGTCAGAAGTCATTGGAAGTGCTTTGTGACCACTGTTGGGGAAGGACATCTCTTTGTTGTTCTTTAATCTTGTGATAGCAGATCCATCTCTCCTCCTCTCCACGCATCCAGCTGGAGAGTACAGATATTTGCATGCTTTTTAGCTTTGCAGGCAGGGCTTTTCTATTCACCCACAAAATAACGTGCTTACACAAAAATACATTACACAATGGCTGGTTCTAGAGGTGGAAGGAAATTCTGCTTAGTTTATGTCTTCGTACTCAAACGGGGGCTATTGGAACTACTGTTTACTTCCCACGGTGTCATTTTGAATAGCCATCTCCCTGGTCCCAAAATTATTGCACTGCTGTTAAGTTGATGGATTGTGACTTTCTAATGTCAAAATAACTGCCTAGGAATTGCCTGTGAGAGTGCTGTGACCCATACAGTGAGCATCCTATGATGTATATACATACCCTGTGTTTCTGGCTTAATGTTTGTCTTGGCCATATTTAAAAAAGGGTTTACTGCTCAAGTTAAAATTTGACCTGAAAGAGTGATTTCAATACATGTTTAACTGTGTGAGTGTGTCTGCGATTTGCTTAAAAGATTTATGTTACACATCAGAAAGACTCACACTTAGATAGCTTAACTGTTATTTGGGGGACACAGTCAGAATAACTGATTTTTTTTTAGAATAAAATGTATGTGTTTTTGTGTGTTTTATTTTGGGTTTTTTTTATTGTTTGGGGTTCGTTGAGAGTACAAAGAATAGATTATACTACTTGCATTTGTTAGAGTAAGTCTCTCTTGTAGTTGTGTCCCATCTCCAAGAGGTGTGCCATAAAAACCATGACCCCCCATCCTCCTCCTCTTCCTCCTCCCCTTTCCCCACCTTGAATTGATTTTGAGTTTTTCTCTTATGTGAGTATGTATTAGATCATCTACTGGCTTCAATAACAGAAATTTTTAATATGTAAATCCACTGTGCTGAAGGATAATCTGTTATATTTCAACAAAGGCTTTCTTGAGACAGAGAAAAGCAAAATGATTGTTTACATTTTCTAAAATAAACAGCTAAAAGGGGGGCTTTTAATTTTTAATAAGCAAAGCAAAATGCTTTGGGAATAGAATTAATATTAGAAAAATTCAAATTGATAGGGACAACCTTGTGATAATGACATTCTCATAATGTGAAGACTTTGGTAAGGAAAGCCTCAATACTTTAGACTAATGTGGAGAAGACCAGTCTAAATTAACGAAAGTTAGCAGTATGGAGATTTTTAAAGAAAATTTATATCTTTCAAGTCTAGACAGTGATAAAAAGGCACCTTTATATACCTACTATAGGTTTTCATTCACTTAGTCACAATTCTGAAATCCCAAAAGCCCTACCAATAAAAATTTTTGAATAAACCATTTTGTGGCAGAACCTACTAGGAGGCTGTTTTTATAGCCTTTATGTGTTTTAACAAGGGTGAAATTTATATATTCTATTACAGAAATATCAGTGTGCTTGATTACAAAATGTTGTTCCAGGCCCACTGGGATGTTACATATAATGTTATCATCTTGAAATCAGAAATAAGCATGAATCCCAAAACATATCTGATGCCAAGGGTTTCAGATAGATACTGTGGACCTGTATTTATTTTAGTACTCTGCTACACGCAGTGCTGAGGGTAGGGAAATCAAAGCTGCGTGTGAGGGCATCTTGGATTTTTAGAGAAAATTTTGGAAAGTGAGTTGGGTAGTGGGTTGCTGAAGCATTGGAGAGTATGGGGTGAGGGTTTGGGTAGTACAAGGGACAGGAGCCCAGTGGCAATTTTCTAGTTCCAAGGCAGCACTGATGGTCTAGGTTAGAGAGCAAAGGTGGAGGGCAATATGAGAAACAGACAAAGGGTAGATTGACTGGTTTGGGAAACTAATTAGCTTTGCTCTAAGCAAGTTGAATTAGGGAATGATATTGGCTGTGCAAAAATGTGGAAGCTAGAAAGGAGAAGGCCATCTTTAATGACCAGGTAGAAAATAATTCCTTATTAGTATATAAATGAAAGTCTCAAAATCCTTAGAAGTCTTCTCTTCGGTAATTTAAATGTTACCATACAAATATTATTTTACCCTTTATTTACTTAGCATACTTAGTCTTTCCACAAATAATGTAAAGATAAACGTCAGCCCAGAGAATTATCTCAGATTCCCAATTAGTAGAGACCATTTTTATTTTTATTTATTTATTTACTTACTTATTTTTTGGAGACAGAGTCTCACTTTGTCACCCTTGGTAGGGTGCTATGGCATCACAGCTCACAGCAACCTCAAACTCTTGGGCTCAAGCAATTCTTTTGCCTCAGCCTCCCAATTAGCTGGAACTATAGGCACCTGCCACAATGCCTGGCTATTTTTTAGAGATGAGCTCTCACTCTGGCTCAGGCTGGTCTCAAACTCAGGAACTCAGGCAATTCACCCACCTCCTCGGCCCCCCAGGGTGCTAGGATTGCAGGCGTGAGCCCCCACACCTGGCCATTTTTAATGAGGTTGAATCTGCCTAGTTCCAAATCCCTTGTAAGTGCTGCAAACACATAGCATTACTTCAACAGTATGCTCTGTATTGGTTCATACTTCTAATCTATGCCCACTATCTCAGAGTAATACCACTGATCAGGGGAGGTGCCAAATGGAAGTATCCTTTAAGGCACAGTAGCTTCTGGGGCCAACGGGATCCATGGGACACTCAGTGTGTTGTGGTTCGCCTGTTGGAGATTGGAGCCAGCAGTGAGGGGGACAACAGAATAGGGAAAGGTTGGTAGAACTGTGGACTGTGCAAAGATTGAGAATAGCACAGTTAGCTAGACATTTGCCTTCAGCAGATGGTATCTGAAAACTCACAGCTGCCACCATCCCAGAGAAACAGAATAAACACAGAGCTTCATGGTGGCCTGGCCTTGGTTGTTGCCAGTATTTCTAGACTGACTTTCCCAAGAACCAAAGAATGCTCAGGAGCTAAGACCTGGCATTTTCACTTGCTGGACAGCGCCTGTGGTTCAATGAGTAGGACACCGGCCCCATATACCCGGGGGTGGTGGGTTCGAGCCTGGCCCTGGCCAAAACTGAAAGAAAAAATTTCACTTGCTGCGAATGCCTTAGAGCCTTTAATACAGTTGTGGTGACTCCAACCATGAAGTAGCAATGAAAATAATTTTATGGTTGGGGGCACCACAAATGAGAAACTGTATTAAAGGTCTGCGGCATTAGGAAGGTGGAGAACCACTGCCTTAGACAGGGGTAACATCAGGAATCCTTAGTAAAATGATGAGTTCAAAAGTGCTGTCACTTTCTGCTAGAGGAAGTGAGGATAGAATATTCTTAAAGCTGTAAATAGATTACTGAGTGCACTCTGGGTGGTAGTGTTACTGGTGGTGATGTTACAAAAGAAATAAGAGCTTTCCTATTATGGGGGAGATAGAAATTACAAACTGTGTATAATTTAATGTACTTTATATAAATTTATGGTTGTCTCACTTGGTACAAGATTTGCATCAATAAAAGAGAGATTGTGAGGTCAGGTGTTTTCGAGGAGACCAGTGTACCTGCAACTGCGTATGTTTCCCTGTCATCTTTCTGTAAGCAAAGGCTATTAAGAGAAAAATTTATATCCCAGTACTGCTTTTCAACAATGTGGAGCTTCAATCCTGTGTTATTATGATTTTGAAGTCCCAGTATGTTTGCTGTGTTTTAAGCTAAAAAACAAAAACACAACCAGAGCGGGTGTGAAGGAAAATGTGGGTCTCCATGGAATTCTTTCATAGTGTTTGGAGTCATCAATCCTTCTGTTTGTTAGTTCAGTTGGAGCCTGGAGTTAAACACATCAGCAATTATATTTGTAAAACCCTACCCCCATTATTTTCTAGCTCACCTTAAAGAAAAACTCTTTTTGTTGTTGTCTTTAACACAACAAATAAGAAAAGAACTTCAGCATCCTTCACAAAAACAAGATTCTTTGGTAGGCAGGAGGAAAAATGAGTTCCTTTCAGGACTTGGTATACCAATCAAGATTTGATGTTAGATCAGAAGGCTGGTTTGGAATTGTCTGCCTTGTCCCCAGGCCTATTCTTGATCCATTTTCTTCTCTCTGCTCTACCTATCAATCTAATATACTATGTCATATACTTTTCTGAAACCTAAATAAATGATGTCTTACATTACAGTGCCACCTGCAACTCTCAGCCTGACATGTTCCTGATATGAATGACCTCTTTAAGACAGTTGGCTTAAAAGATAACATCTTAATGTGTGCATGTCACCTTCCTTTGTGTTAAGACTTCCAACTCATACTGAGAGAGGGAGAGAGACAAAGCTGTCCTGGATTATAGCAAAGTATTTCCTTCGATCCTTTCTCAAACACAGCAGATTCTTTTTTAAATTCAGACTAAGTCATAGATAAACAATAGAACATTGGGTGTTGGTGTGTATCATTTTGTAACTTAAGCTGCCTTTTTTTTTTTTTTTATGAGACAGAGTCTTATTCTGTCACTGTGGGTAGAGTGCTATGGTGTCATTACAGCTCACAGCAACCTCAAACTCCAGTGCTCAAGCAATCCTCCTGCCTCAGCCTCCTGAGTAGCTGGCTCTATAGGCGCCTGCCACAATGCCCAGCTAGTTTTTCTATTCTTAGCAAAGACAGGGTCTCGCTCTTGCTGAGGCTGGTCTTGAACTCCTGTTAAGCTTTTTGATGAAACAAATTCATTTTGTACAGAGAAGGAAGCTAACAGTTATCAAGAATCTACTAAATTGTCAGGCACAGGATATATGCCAACTCATTTTTACTTCTGAAAACAACTCACTGAGACATAGGAATTGTCCACAATTTGCAAAGGAATAAATGGAGGTTCCAAGAGATTTAATAACTTGTCCCAAGATGCATATTTGGTAAATAGTAGCACACGAATTCAAACCCAGAACTGCATGGCACATTTTCCTTCTTTGTGCCCTGTCACGCTGCTTACTGAGTCAGATGATGTTTCACCAGACAGTGAACAAAAGGAGCGCATCTCTGCAGTGTCTGCTCACGTGGATCCTGAGCAGTTGGCATTTCAGGTATCGTGACGAGCTGCTTTCTTTTAGTTAGGAAATAAAAAGTAGTCCCTTAAGTAAGAGACTTCAAAGAATTTATAAGTATTTTTTATTAATGTAATTCTAATTATATACTCTTCCACCTCTGTTTTCTCTCTTCCTTTCATGCTTTGATATCTGATAATTTCAGTCACTTGGAATGTTTCTTTTAGTGTGTAATGGTTCATCTGGGTCCACAGAAATAGTTTTACAAAGCTGTGTTAAAACTCTTTGGTTAAATAAAACATGTAATGGTGAATTTAGTGGCGATCTGGTCAGCAGTGCAGAAGAAACAGCTCTAGACTGGGATGCAGGAGAACTTGGGTTTAGTCCTAACCTAGTTTCCAGTGGAAAGAGATTAGCAGGTCTCCAAGATGCTTTAGCGTTCCCTCTGTTTCAAAAGTCCTGCCATCTGCGATGGCACTGTAACCTCAGCCCACGTTCCTTTCTTCTCTTTAGCACCCAAATTATGTATTGATATAGGAGAAAATCAGAGTCTAGTCTAGGGTCTTCACTCCTGAAATTCTGCTGCCCCCTTTGAGAGTCAGTGAGGGGGCGAGTCACCATAAGTAGTTCTTGAAAGATACAGTATTAGGGCTATGGTAGTGATCAAGAGGGGTTCGAGAAGGGCTTCTAGGAAGCTGGGATGTTCAGTTTCTTTATCTAACTGATGATTACGTTCATGGGGAATTTTAATTTTCTGAAAATTCATCTAGCTGTGTACCTGGGACGGTATTTGTACGTTTGCTAATTGGCTTATTTACAACTAGGTAGGTCTAGAAGTCAAATGAGCACCTTCAGGCCATCCACAGGAGTGCACATTGGCTTCAGACTCTTATAGAAAGTTTGATAACAGTATTCTTTCAATTACGCAACTTTTCATTTGCAGGACTAGATCCATTTGTAACACTAACTTGTTGCCCTAAACTAATGACGTGTAGTTTTGATGGATCGTCTTTCTGTTGTGTTCCAAATCTGAAAACTGTTCTCACATTGCTTACAGCATTTCTTTGATGTACTTCCAGTAGACAAGCTGTTTACTAGAGGGAGAGAGTTTCATACTGACAGATTTTCCTCATCTAGATAATGTTGTCTGAGGCTAAAAGTTGTGTACTCACATCTGTCCTCCACTAGCCTAGTTTGGTCCTTGGAGCATTGGCACATTCCAAAGGAGAGCTATTTATTAAACCCTTTGACTGCAGAGCACTCCGCCGGCATCATTCCACCAAACAAACATCTTGTTTGAATGTCTCTGGACATTGTTCACAGCCAAAAAGTTAAGAACTATTTGTAGGGAAAGGTCTTGTCATCAGGCACTGTCAGCTTTATGTCAGTTAGCCCTTCTCAGAAATTTAACTAATTAGATTAAATTGTTGGTCTCTATGCTAAAATACAGGCACAGATATTTTGGGTTGGTAATTTTTCCAAAAAGAAATTTATATCCAGTTTAGATGCCTCACCACAGGTATCTATAGAAAGCCACAAAGATAAAGGGGGAGAAAACCTGATTGTTTTGCCAGCCTCTTTAATCCCTGCCCATATGTCTCATGGATTGAGTCACTTAGTATCAAAGGTAATTATCAACACTTTTGTGTTTGTGCTTGGTGGGAAATGATAACATCCAAAAGCCATTCTAAATACCCAGGTCAAGGACTTTGTTTCTCAAGCACAGGTTACACTCTTGCCACTTGGACTTTGGCCTGGGTCTACCTTTGAGCAAAGCAAATTTATATGTGTTCACATAAAATGTTCCAAATACCCTTTGTAAGGCCTCAGCCATGCCTGTGGTTGTGTTTTATTTTTGCAAAGACTATTCAGTTGCCTTGAGAATGAGTAGTGCTATAAAAGGCCAAATTCTTGAGTATAGGTAATGGATGATGGAGAGTGTTTGTTTGAAAATTGTAATGTAGTGACCCTGGCTTCAGTTTGGGGCTGGCTAATTCAATCTAGAAGGTCTTTTCTATATATACAATATGTTCTTCCATTCCTTTGCTATCAAAAATACATATTCTCATTTCATGCAATTTCTTCTTTGTGTTTATTCCTTTTCAGGGCAGCAGCTGCCCTCCAGTAACCAGAGTAGAAAAAAAAGAAAAGTCATTCTACTGGCAAACTAGACCATCTATTTTCATTCAGACAGATCCATTCTATATTCCTATAGGTAGGCCAAACGAGAATGCCTCTCTGTGGTAAGAAACACAACCCACATCACCTCATGTCTTTCTTTAATGTAGTTATTGGAATGACAGTCTAGGGCTAGCTTTTTTTCCCACTGTTTTCCTTCATTCAAAGTGTCTCCATTAGTGAGATACTTAGCTTTTCTATTCTCACTTTATCATTCAGAAACAAAAGATGTTGCTACAAAAGGATGGTCAGTCTTTGCGTTTGCTCAATATTAAACATTCCACACTACTTCCGGGTGACCCATGGAGACATGCTAGTTAGAGAGCCCTGGAGCTCTTTAAATTCAAAAGGTCCCCTTTCTTCATACCTCCCGTCTAAAACCCTACTCAATAAATTAATTAGAACGTTCCTCTCCAGACCAGGTACAGTGGCTCATGCCTATAATCCTAGCACTCTACAGGGCCAAGGTGGGTGGATAGCTTGAGCTCATGGGTTCAAGATGAGCCTGAGCAAAAAGTGAGACCCTGTCTCTACCAAAAAAACTGAGGCAAGAGGATTATTTGAGACTAAGAGTTTGAGGTTGCTGTGATCTGACACCACGCACTCTACCCAGGGCGACAACTTGAGACTCTGTCTCAAAAAAAAAAAAAGTTCCTCTCCTGTTTTTTCTGTCTTAGTAGATCATCATTACCACCCACCATGGCACAAACCAGAACTCTGGACACCATTTGTTTGGGTTCTCCCACAAGCAGATTCTGGAAAAAAATTGAGTGCAGTTTACAGTTAGTTTTTTTCTTTTTCTCTTTCTTTTCTTTCTTTCTTTGTTTCTTTTCAAGATTAGGCCGGTAAACAGTAGTAAGAGAAAGGGAAAGTGAACCCGGCAGAGAAGGAGGCAGCACCTACAAAGCGCACATACCAAACAGATTGCCGGTGTGGGCAACTGGAGGTTAATTCCTGGGGACTCTAGGGAGCACGGCAGTACACATACTTCAGAGTTTCACACCTGAATGGGTGAGACAGCTCACCTATTTATGCAGTCAGTCATTGGTTAAAGCTGCTCCCAGGAGAGTCTTTCTCCCACACTGGTCTACCCACAGGTGGGCTACATAGGCTTCACTGGCCAGAGAAAGCCCTTAGAAGTAGGAGTCAGGCATTATAGTAAAGGCAAAGGGATACAGGCTGAGTATCCCTTATCTGAAGTGCTGGGGAGCAGAATTTCAGATTTTAGATTCTTTTGGATTTCAGAATATTTGTATTATGCTTATCAATTGAGCACCCCAAATCTCAGAATCTGAAACCTGAAATGCTTCAGTGAACGATTCCTTTGAGTATCACATAGGTTCTCAAAAAGTTTTGGGTTTTGGAGAAGTTCATTTCAGATTTTTGGATTTGGGATGGCCATCCTATAATTATGGAGGGATCTAAGGAACAGTAGTGTCTGCTGTACCATCTTTCATGCTTTCTTATCACTATGTCCTTCTGCATTGACCTTCCCTCCTAGATCTCTCCTAATTGTATCCTTTTCTTTCAGTTTCAGCTGCCAATAACGTTATTCAATTCTTCATTACTAGTTTTCTGGATTGCAACAATGGCTCTGACTGGTCTCCCAGTGTCACCCCCTTCTATTCCTTCTCTCCGTCCCTGCCATCAGACTGATCTCTTTAAAAGGCAGATCTCAATCGTGTTACTGCCCCTATGGCTTCCCATTGATCTCAAGATAAAGTCTAACTGATACACACACATTCATAAGACTTTGATTATAATACAGATCTGTCTTTTACCACAGTTTAAAATGGATCCATTCACAAATACGTGTAGAAGATAAACAGTGAAACCCTTATAAATTCAGATGGTGTCTCTGTCTAATGTGGCACTCAGACTACAGTAGTACTTCTCTTACCCTTGAGGGATATTTTCCAAGGCCCCTAGTAAACACCTAAAATCAGGGATAATACCCCCCATGAACAGTTTTTCCTAAATATATATACCTACAATAAAGTTTCATTTATAAATTATGCATAGAGATTTATAACAGTAACTTACAATGAAATAAAACAATTAGGCTCGGCGCCTGTGGCTAAATGGGCTAAGGTGCCAGCCACGTACACCTGAGCTGGCGGGTTCAAATCCAGCCCAGGTCCGCCAAACAACAATGACGGCTACAACCAAAAAATGGCGGGACGTTGTGGCGGGCGCCTGTAGTCCCAGCTACTTGGGAGGCAGAGGCAAGAGACTCGCTTGAGCCCAGGAATTGGAGGTTGCTGTGAGCTGTGATGCCACAGCACTCTATCCAGGGTGATAGCTTGAGGCTCTGTCTCAAAAAAAACAAAAACAAAAACAAAATACCATGTTCATGGGGAGAACCACAAGAATGATTTCCCAACGTTTCTGTGATGGTCAATGGCTTTTAAAGATGCCTTTTAGAAGGGAGTGGGGAGAGAAACTGGAAAGTATACGTGAAGCATGTGGTTGCTAAGGGGGGATGGGTAGATGGAGGGAAACAGATTAATTAGTAAATTAACCTGAGAGACAGGTATTGTGCTTCAAATGACCTTAGGACCAGGTCTATTAGCCTGTGATAAGGAGTCTAGCGCCCTTTAAGATTTTAGGGAGATAGAGGAAAGTCTTCCTTCAGAGTTTGCTGATTATGAACAACTTTTAATTCAAAATAACCTTTATACCAAGGAATCATATTTTGGGGTGAAATTTTCCTAGCTCCTTCAACAAAAACTCAGAAAGTATGTCTGCAATCATTGGTACACAGAACATGGCTTAGTAGCAAAAGAGAGGGCTAAATGAGAAATGAAAGAGTAGGTAGAGAGCAATTCTTTTCTTAAGCCAAACCCCTGAGAAAACGGAAGGATAAGGAATAAGCCAGGTAGGAATAGGTCAACATTTGAAGAAAAAACAAAGAAGAGGAAAAGATAGCAAGATTTTTTTTTTTTTTTGAGGCAGAGCCTCAAGCTGTCACCCTGGATAGAGTGCTGTGGCACCACAGCTCACAGCATCCTCCAATTCCTGGGCTCAAGCGAGTCTCTTGTCTCCACCTCCCAAGTAGCTGGGACTACAGGCGCCCGCCATAACGCCTGGCCATTTTTTGTTTGCAGTCGTCATTGTTGTTTGGCGAGCACATTCAAACCCGCCAACTCAGGTGTATGTGGCTGGCGCCTTAGCCCGTTGAGCCACAGGCGCCGAGCCGATATTAAGATTTTTTTTAAGGGCAGAGTATAAACAGCTTGGTGTGAAAAATGAAAAGGTAAAACAAAATATCAGAGGATAAAGATCAAGTAATATGGGGTACCAAGCTAATACATCTAAAACTTCAGGATTTATAATGAAGTCTAAGAATCAGAACTAGCTAGAAGACACATGACCCAAGGATTTAGAAGAAAAATACTGACATATGAAGTCATAAGTGTAACACTAAATGCCTACAAAATAGCTTATATACAATTATACTCACTTGTAATCATTTAAGCAATAGTCATCTTCCAGTTCCATGTTATTCCAAATTAAGTGCTGCTGACATATGGGAATACCTTAGGGGGAGGTTATAAAAAAAGTATTAAAGAATTTAATTAAAAGAGTATGATACAAAGCTACTTCATTAAAAAACTAAGAGTACCAATAAACTAGACATATTTCTAAATTGACTCCTAGGTGCCTAGGTAAAATTTATAGACTCATAGGCAAGGCATGGCTACCACTGGCCTAAAACAAAGCAGAGGACAAGATATCATAAATCAGCCTTGAAGAGTTTAAGATTTAAGGCCTAGAAGACAGTGCTAAATGCAGCAAAATACAGTCTACATTCAATTATATTCAGTGTTACAAGTATATTATTGGCCAAATGCAGTGGCTCATTCCTGTATCTTAGTACTTTGGGAGGCTGAGGTGGAATTGCTTGACGCCAGGAGTTCAAGACCAGTCTAAACAATACAGCAACACCATGTCTCTAAAAAATAAAAAATAAGCTTGTTAGCCCCAGCTACTAGGGAAGGTGGTCAGAAGAACAGCTCAAGTCCAGGAGTTTGAGGTTGCAGTGAACTATGATGACACCACTGCACTCTAGCCCAGGCAACAGAGCAAGAGCCCCATGTCTGGGGGGACGGGGGGTGGCGGGGAGTGGGCAGGGGAGGAGTATATTAGGGACAATTTTTCTTTTTGAAACAGAGCCTCAAGCTGTGACCCTGGATACAGTAATGTGGCATCACAGCTCACAGCAACCTCCAATTCCTGGGCTCAAGCAAGTCTCTTGCCTCCGCCTCCCAAGTAGCTGGGACTACAGGTGCCCGCCACAACACCCGGCCATTTTTTGGTTGCAG